>CM077921.1:2859735-2884735 GCA_039797435.1 Crotalus adamanteus | reverse complement strand
CTATCTATCTATCTATCTATCTATCTATCTATCTATCTATCTATCTATCTATCATCTATCTATCTATCTATCTATCTATCTATCTATCATCTAACATCTATCTATCATTTACCTATCGTCTGTCTGTCTGTCTGTCTATCATCTATCTATCTATCTATCTATCTATCTATCTATCTATCTATCTATCTATCTATCTATCTATCTATCTATCTATCTATCATATATCTAACATCTATCATCTACCTATCTTCTGTCTGTCTGTCTGTCTGTCTGTCTGTCTCTATCTATCTATCTATCTATCTATCTATCTATCTATCTATCTATCTATCTATCTATCGGATTTGTTTGCAGAATTAACATACATATAATTTCTGGCACAGCTCGTCAAGTGCTTCATACAGATACAGTCAGTCCTCGACTTAATGACCACAAGGGAGCCCAAAATTTCTGTTTCTGAGTGGAGACAGTCGTTAAGCGAGTTTTGTCCCATTTTGCAACCTAGCTTGCCACGGTCGTTAAGCAAATCACCACAGTTGCCAAGTTAGTATCACGCTTCTTAAGCGAAGCTGGCTTCCCCATGGACTTTGCTTCTCAGAAGGTCGCCCAAGGGGATCATGTGACCCCGAGACTCTGCAACCGTCGTAAGTACACGCCAGCTGCCAAGCCTCTGAATTTCGATCATGTGACCCGTGGGGATGCTGCAAGGGTCACAAGTGGGAAAAACAGTCACAGGTCACTTTTTGAATGCCACTGTAACTTCCAGCAGTCACTTTGCAAGGACTGTACTGCTTGCCAAAGTTTATTCCAACTCTTCAAAAATAGCAAATTGGTAAATTGTCTTGATTTTGTGCAAGTGGCGCTGAATTCAAAATTCCAAAGAAATAATAATAATAAAAACAGTCAAGTTTTTTAAGTTCGAAGAAATAATAGACCAACCCATAGACTGGAAAGCAGAGATCTTTTTATTGGGTATTTTAAACAGAAAATATAGTAAAGAAATATGGTACTTAATTTTACATATAATAACAGCGGCAAGAATAGTATATGCACAGTGCTGGAAAAATGAGAATATACCATCAGAGGAAGAAGTGATAAGAAAAATCCTGGACTGTGCTGAGATGGACAAATTAACAAAAGAGATAAAAGAAAAGGAAGACACAGAGTACTATATAACATGGAACAAGTGGTATGACTGGTTGGAGACTAGAAATAATAGAGGAGAATAATTATGGAAAGGTCAAAAGTGAAAATATGTGTATAATAATGTATAATAATAATAATATGAATTATTCTTAGTAAGAAGTAGAACATGAAGGAAGAAAAATGTAAATAAGAAATAACGGGGCAGTAAGGACAAATATTCTAAAGAAGAATAAGGGGGGAAATGTAAATAATAGATTACCGTTACGCAATTGCTGTAAAAAAAGGGAGAGGAGTATATATTGTGTGTGTATGTGTGTTATGTTTTGCTTTATTATGTTTTGCTTTGTTTTGTTTTGTTTTGTTTTGTTGATTAAAAATAAAAAAATTAAAAAAAGTTTTTTTTAAAGCTGCAACTTCAGCCCCAGACCACCCCTAATAAATGCATCCGCCCCAAAAGATAAATGCATCCATCTAATGCAGCCTAATCCATCCCAGGGTATAAATGCGAATCACCGTGACCGTAGCCATCCTCGCCCTTTTGCCTTTAATCAGCACATTCCCCCAGCGAAAAGCCCTACGCAAAATTTAATTAAGTGCTTTGGGAGAGGAACAAGCATTTTCAATTTTCGGTAGACAGAGATGAATTTATTTCATTTTTTTTTTATTCCCCCCAACTTGGGCATCCCGGAAGATTTGCATTCTTTGATAATGCTTTTAGTGGCTAAGAGCCTTTATCCCATCTCCGCGATGAATAATTGATCTAGAAAATTTGACGGTCCCGTTTTGCAACGGGAGACCTCGCTTACCCCCAAAAATAAAATAAAACAAAAATGCTTTGTTCTTTCCAACATTTGGTCTGGAAAATATTTCGCTCGGTCCAGTGGTGGTGCTGGTAAGATTCCGCCTTGCTCCGTTTCCTTGCCTGCCATCGCATTAGCCTCTACTAGCATCTTCCAACCCATTGAAGCAAACGTGAGGGGTGTCCAAGGGAAGGAAGGTGTAATTTCCTTAACGTTGTGTGATTCGCTGGCAGAAAGATCCTCCCCGCTGTACAAGCGGTCCTCAACTTACAACAGTGCATTTAGTAACCGTTTGAACGTATAACGTCACTGAAAAAAAATAACTTAGGACCGTTTTTCACACTTACAACTTTTCCACCATCCCCACAGTCACGAGATCAAAATTCGAAGGCTTGGCAACTGACGTGTATTTATGATGGTTGCAGTATCCCCGGGGTGACGTGATCCCCTTTTGCGATCTTTCAGGAAACAAAGTCGCTGGAAGAGCCACATTCACATAACAACCGTGTTACTAACTTAACAACTGCAGGGATCCACTTAACAAGTGTGTCAAGCAAGAAAGGTAGTAAAATGGGAGCAGAATTGATCTAACCACTGTCTTGCTTGGCGATATAAATTTTGGGCTTGGTTGTGGTTCATAAGCCACGGACTATCTCCTTTGCAGAATTGCCTCAGGGAAAGTCAATTACAGTTCCATTTAAGCATGGAGAGATTGGTCAACCATTTGTCTGAAATGGTATAGGCAGGATTTCCGGCCTAAGCAAGGGGTTGGACTAGAAGATCTCTAAGGTCCCTTCCAACTCCGTTATTCTATTCTATTCTATTCTATTCTATTCTATTCTATTCTATTCTATTCTATTCTATTCTATTCTATTATCCTCTTCTCTTCTCTCTTCTACTCTCTTCTACTCTATTCTTATTCCATTCCATATCTTCTCTTCTCTTCTCTTTTCTTCTGTTTTCTCTTCTCTCTTCTCCTCTTCTCTTTTCTTCTCTTCTCAACTCAACTCTACTCTATTCTTATTCCATTCCATTCCATATTTTCTCTTCTCTTCTCTTCTCTTCTCTTTTCTTATTCCATTCCATATTTTCTCTTCTCTTCTCTTCTCTTCTCTTCTCTTCTCTTCTCTTCTCTTCTCTACTCTATTCTTATTCCATACCATTCCGTTCCATATTTTCTCTTCTCTTCTCTCTCTATTCTACTCTACTCTTATTCCATTCCATTCCATATTCTTTTCTCTTCTCTTCTCTTCTCTTCTCAACTCTACTCTACTCTATTCTTATTCCATTCCGTTCCATATTTTCTCTTCTCTTCTCTTCTCTTCTCTTCTCTTCTCTTCTCTTCTCTTCTCTTCTCTTCTCTTCTTCCATTCCATTCCATATTCTCTTCTCTTCTCAACTCTACTCTACTCTATTCTTATTCCATTCCGTTCCGTTCCATATTTTCTCTTCTCTTCTATTCTCTTCTTCCATTCCATTCCATATTCTCTTCTCTTCTCTTCTCAACTCTACTCTACTCTACTCTATTCTTATTCCATTCTGTTCCGTTCCATATTTTCTCTTCTCTTCTCTTCTCTTCTCTTCTCTTCTCTTCTCTTCTCTTCTCTTCTCTTCTCTTCTCTTCTCTTCTCTTTTTGGTGGATGGTTAGATACATCTGTTTACTGGTTTCACAGTATCCGAAAGTGTGGCTGGCTCAGGAATTCTGGGAGTTGGTCCACAAGTCTTAATGTTGCCAAGGGTGGGAAACCCTGATCTATGTGGTTTATAAGAGTTGGCATCAGTTTGATGGCACCTAATCATAATCAAAGAACAGCACACAGATACCTTGGCCGGCTTGGTTTTCTGTCAAGTCCTCAAGATGTAAGGTTATGACTCTTAAAAGAGTGCAGAGAAGAGCAACAAAGATGATCAGGGGACTGGAGTTTATAGCATGTGAAGAACGGTTGCTGTAATTGGGTATGTCTCTAGTCTAATGAAGAGAAGGACGAGGGGTAACAGGATAGCAGTCTTCCAATATCTCAGGGGCTGCCCCAAAGAAGAGGGAGTCAAGCTGTTCTCTAAAGCCCCTGAAGGCAGGACAAGAAGCAACGGATGGAAACCAATCAAGGGGAGAAGCAACCTGGAATTAAGGGAAATTTCCTGACAGTTGGAACAATTAACCAGTGGATCAGCTTGCCTCCAGAAGTTGGGGGTGATCCATCACTGGAGGTTTTTAAGAAGAAATTGGACAACCATTTGTCTGGAATGGTGTAGGATCTCCTGCTTGAGCAGGGGGTTGGACTAGATGACCTCCAAGGTATCCTTCCAACTCTGTTATTCCATTATGTTGCCGTCAACCTTCCCCCCCAGCTCCTGGGAGAGAGACGTCTAAGCCAGCCAATGTTAGAGAAGCGTCTCCCCCTTTTTCTGGCACCGTCCAAAGGCAGCTGCTAAAGGCTGCACAGTCTGTTCGGCTCCGTCATGAGGGAACACAGGAAATAGAAGCGGGAAGAGGAATGGAGACAGTTGACCTCATGGCAATAGGATTTCCTGCCAGCTCAGGATGGGAAAGGACACTTCAACTCAGCAGCGGCCTAGATCAGGGCTAGGCAACCTTGGCTCTGTTATGACTTGTAGACTTCAACTCCCAGAATTCCTGAGCCAGCCACGCTGAGGGGAAAGGGAGAGGTTTCCAAGCTGAGCCATGCTGGCTCAGGAATTCTGGGAGTTGAAGTCCACGAGTCATGAAGGGGCCACAGTTCCCCCATGCTGGCTCAGGAATTCTGGAAGTTGAAGTCCATGAGTCATGAGGGGGCCACAGTTCCCCCATGCTGGCCCAGGAATTCTGGAAGTTGAAGTCCACCAGTCATGAAGGGGCCACAGTTCCCCCATGCTGGCCCAGGAATTCTGGGAATTGAAGTCCATGAGTCATGAAGGGGCCACAGTTCCCCGATGCTGGCTCAGGAATTCTGGGAGTTGAAGTCCACCAGTCATGAGGGGGCTAAGGTTTTCCCCATGCTGGCTCAGGAATTCTGGGAGTTGAATCCACCAGTCATGAAGGGGCCACAGTTCCCCCATGCTGGCTCAGGAATTCTGGGAGTTGAAGTCCACGAGTCATGAGGGGGCCACAGTTTCCCCATGCTGGCTCAGGAATTCTGGGAGTTGGAGTCCACAAGTCATAAAAGGGCCAAGTTGGAAGACCGCTGATTTAGAACTACTAGTTGGGCAGGAGCGAAAGATATTTTCCTCTTTAGACAGGTAAAAACATTGGGTATAGGGGGCTATGTATAATATTGTTTTATATAGGCTAGTTTTATCCTTGTAATATTGCAAGCTGCCCAGCGTTGCCTTGGGGCAAGGGAGGTGGCCAATAAATTTAATAAATAAATATGTGGGTTAGAATGCAATATTTTAGGCTGACTCTGTGCACTGCCAGGAGTTTGATCCTGACTGGCTCAAGGTTGACTCGGCCTTCCATCCTTCCGAGGTCGGTAAAATGAGGATCCAGATTGTTGGGGGGCAACAGGCTGACTCTGTCAACCGCTTAGAGAGGGCTGTAAAAGCACTGTGAAGCGGTATATAAGTCTAAAGGCTTATTGCTGTTGCTAAGTAAGTAAGGAAATAAGTAAGTAGGTACAACAGTTTGATGTGATCCACATTTAATTTGGGTGTCTGGATGAGCCCAGTATTTGTATTTTAGGTTAATGAGCTATTTTACCTTGACGATTAAACTAAGATGATTAAAAGCCTGGAGAGTAAAACATACGAAGAACGGTTGCAGGAAGTGGGTGTGGCCAGTCTAGACAAAATATGGACTAGGGGTGTGACATGATAGCAGTGTTCCAATACCTCAGGGGCTGCCCCAAAGAAGAGGGAGTCAAGCTATTCTCCAAAGCGCCTGAAGGCAGGACAAGAAGCAATGGGTGGAAACTAATCAAGGAGAGAAGCAACCTAGAACTAAGGAGAAACTTCTTGACATTGAGAACAATTAGCCAGTGGAACAACCTGCCTCCAGAAGCAGTAAATGCTCCAACACTGGAAGTTTTTAAGAAGAGACTGGACAGCCACTGGTCTGAAATGGTATAGGGTTTCCTGCTTGAGCAAGGGGTTGGACTAGATGACCTCCAAGGTCCCTTCCAGCTCTACTCTGATGGATTGAACCCCCCCCCCCAGCTTCCCAAGAAGCCCTTCTGCCTTATGCTCAGTTGGGGGGGGGAACCTCGCTTTCTTGCCCTCCCCCCCCCAAATTCAGCCAGGACCAGGCGCCCTCGCCCCTTCCCCTTTTGGAACCAGCCCTTCCTCGCGCGCCCTCCCCTTCAAACGCGCCCCTTCCTTCTCTGTCCCCGGGTCTCCCCCCCCCCCCGAGGTCCCAGGGCTCGCTAGCCGGCCAGCCCTCCCCCCCAGGCACTCCCCTTCCCCACTTGCAGCCCGGACCCCCGTCCGGGTTTCTTGCCAAGCCGCTCCCCCCCCCCCGCCTCTTGCGCGTCGGGCTTCGCGCGGCTTCCCCGACAGAGGCGGCGCCGGGCTGCGGAAGCCGGCAGAGGCGGGCGCTGGAGCCGAGGCGGGGCGAGGCTGGAAGCCCCGGCGGTGGCGGCCGCTCCTCCTCGCTTTGATCCCCGCCACCGCCTCCTTCCCCGCCCAGGGAAGAGCAGAGAGCCCCGGAGGAGGAGGAGGAGAAGAAGAAGAAGGAGGAAGAGGAGGAGAAGAAAGAGGAGGAAGAGAAAGAGGAGAAGAAGAGGAGGAGGAGGAGGAGGAGAAGGAGGAGAAAGAGGAGAAGAAGAAGAGGAGGAGGAGGAGGAGGAAGAGGCGGGCCGGAGGGAGCGGCTGTTGCGCCCGTCGGACTCCGCGCGCCTCGCCCCGCTTGGCGTCCCCGGGGTGGGTCTCCCGCGCCCGGCCGGAGGCGGAGAGAAGATGGCCGGGGCCGAGGCCGGGCTGAGCGCAGCCGGGCTCCGGGAGCAGCCGCCGGGGGACCCCGGGGGCGCCCTCCTGCCCCCCGCAGCCGCCCAGGGCGAAGAGTCGTCGGACAGCGAAGGCGAGCCGGAGGGAGCGCAGAAACTCATCCGCAAAGTCTCCACCTCGGGCCAGATCCGGAGCAAGGTGGGCGCGCCGCGGGGCTGGCTGGAGACGGGGTGGGGGGCGAGCCGACTGGGGGGCGTCCCGGTCTCCCCGACGGGGCAGGGTTGGGGGGTCTTGGCCGCGCTCCTGCCTCCTCCTCCTCCTCGGAAGAAAGTCGGAGAGCGCAGCGCCTGGTTGCGCACAGCTGGAGGAGTCCCACCCTGCCCTTCCCTCTCCTCCCCAGCCGGGGTCCGGGAGGCAAAGACAGCGGTGGGGGCGTCCCAGGTCTGCCTGGTCCCCCCCCCCCCACCTTGTCCTCCCGTTTGCTGCCCTTTTCCTCCGGATCTCTGCCTCGCCTAGCCGAGCTGGGGAAACCCGGGCGCGCGCGCGCGCTCCAGATGTGCTGCGCATGGCTTAGACTAGAGCTGGAAGGGACCTGCGAGGTCTTCTAGTCCAGCCCCTTGCTTCAGCAGCCCGAGACCGGTTCAGACCAGGGGTTGTCCAGTCGCTTTGTAAAAGGCTCCAGGGTTGGAGCATCCACCGCTTCGGGAGGTCAAGCTATTCTGGGATAACAGAATTGGAAGGGACCTTGGAGGTCTTCTAGTCCAACACCCACTCACCCACCCACCCTTGTTCAAGCAGGAGACCCTAAAGCAGTTGGGGGCGAACCTATGGCACGGGTGCCAGAGGTGGCACTCGGAGCCCTCTCTGTGGGCACCGTCGCCCCAATCCTAGTCCTTCAGCTGGGCTTTATAAAACCTTTTCGCTTTAGCCTCTGCCACCCCACCGTGTGCAAAAAAAAAAAAAAAGGTTCAATCAATCAGTCAATTTCAACTTCTGGGAGGGGGGGGAAGATCTTGCAAAGTTGGAATTGATTGATTGAACTTTTTAGCCCCACCCAGTCTGCCGTTACCACTGCAGACACGCCCAGCCAATGGGCCACGCCCAGCCAATGGGCCACACCCAGCCAATGGGCCACACCCACCCGGCACTCCACGGTGCATAAGTGGGTTTTGGGTTGCAGTTTGGACACTCGGTCTCTAGAAGGTTCGCCATCACTGCCCTAAAGCAGGGGTAGTCTTGTCTCTTTTATGACTGGTGGACTTCAACTCCCAGAATTCCTGAGCCAGCCACGCTGAGAGGAAAGGGAGAGGTTTCCAAGCTGAGCCATGCTGGCTCAGGAATTCTGGGAGTTGAAGTCCACCAGTCATAAAAGAGCCAAGGTTGCCTACCCCTGCCCTAAAGCATTTCAGACAGGTGGCTGTCCAGTCTCGTCTTAAAAGTCTTCAGTGATGAAGCAACCACAACTTTTGAAGGCAAGCTGTTCGGGAATAATAGAAGAACAGAATTGGAAGGGACCTTGGAGGTCTTCTAGTCCAGCCCCCTGCTCAAGTAGAAGACCCGCCTAGACTATTTCAGACAAGTGGCTCTCCAGTCTCTTCTTAAAAGTCTCCAGTGATGAAGCACCCACAATGTCTGAAGGCCAAGCTGTTCCACTGGTTAATTGTCCTCACTGTTAGAAAGTTCCTAGTTACTTCTCTCTTTGGTTAGTTTCCATCCGTTGCTTCTTGTCTTGCCTTTAGGTGCTTTGGAGAATAGCTTGACCCCCTCCTTTTTGTGGCAGCCCCTCAAATATTGGAATGCTGCTATCATGTCCCCCCTCGTCCTTCTTTTCTCTAGACCAGTGGTTCTCAACCTGTGGGTCGGGACCCCATTTGGGGTCGAATGACCATTTCACGGGGGTCACCAAACCACGCTGTCCGCCATTTTTTTCCCTAGCTGTCCTCTTATTGGTGGCCACACCCACTTGGGGGTCACCACAACATGGGGAACTGTATTATGGGGTCACAGCATTAGAAAGGTTGAGAATCACTGCTCTAGACTAGCCATGCACGCTTCTTGCAACCATTCTTCATCAGTTTTAGTCTCCAGGCCTTTCATCCCGGGGAGAAGCCCAGAACCAACCCAGCAAAAGGCAGCTGGAAATTAGCGCGGTTAGTTCTCTTGTGTTGGATCTCGGGTGGGGCGGCCCTTTCAGATCAAAGAGTTTTCTCAAAACAGCTGAAAACGGCAGCTTGAACTGAAAAAGCTCCCTGGAGGAGAAGTGGAAGGTTTTCAAGGGTGTGTGTGTGTGTGTGGAAAACCCCAAGAAAGTCCAGTTGCCTTTTGGAAAAAAGGAACATCTTTGGGACAATCCTGACCTGGACGATTTGAGAGTCTCCAGGTAGCTGGAAAGGTTGACGGGTGAAGGAGCTGTGCCTTGCGTTGGCCACTTGGGAGTCTAGTTCCACCTTTCAGCTCTGCCAGTGTGCTAGGTTCCTTGGC
The DNA here is from genome assembly GCA_039797435.1 of Crotalus adamanteus. Taxonomy (NCBI): domain Eukaryota; kingdom Metazoa; phylum Chordata; class Lepidosauria; order Squamata; family Viperidae; genus Crotalus; species Crotalus adamanteus. The sequence continues at coordinate 2,875,432 of CM077921.1, read as the reverse complement.
TCAAAGCCACCCTCCCTTCCTTCCCAGGCTTCATGACCTTCCTGGCTGAATTCCCAAGACCTTCTGACCGGCTGCTGAACCTTTTATTGGGGTCCTTTGATAGGCTGGGCTGGAAATGAAGCCAGCGGCAAGGGCCCGTCTGCCTGGCATAAGACTGGGCCTCCACCACCCTCAAAGGCTTTACTGCTAGTGCAAATGGAGCCGTGTGGCCTTTAATTAACCTGGTTACATGCACATGGGGAGAACTCATGGGGAGAAAGAGTGCAGAGAAGAGCAACAAAGATGATTAGGAGACTGGACGCTAAAACATATAAGGAACGGTTGCTGGAATTGGGTATGTCTAGTTTAACGAAGAGAAGGACGAGGGGGGACAGGATAGCAGCGTTCCAATATCTCAGGGGCTGCCCCAAAGAAGAGGGAGTCAAGCTATTCTCCAAAGCACCTGAAAGCAGGACAAGAAGCAACGGATGGAAACTAATCAAGGAGAGAAGCAACCTAGAACTAAGGAGAAACTTCCTGAAAGCGAGGACAATTAGCCTGTGGAACAATCTGCCTCCAGAAGTGGTGAATGCTCCAACACTGGAAGTTTTTAAGAAGAGATTGGACAGCCATTTGTCCAAGATGTTTAGGGTTTCCTGCCTGATAGGCAGATGTGGATGTTTGATGGTATTACAGATATCGTCGCAGGATAGAAGCAGTTCCTCGTAAGGCCTTTTGCAATTGACTAATGGCAAATTTGTCATGCCGATGGTGTTCAAGCGGTGCTCCAGTTGTTTTGGGATTGCACCCAAGGAGCCTATGACTATTGGTACTACCCTTGCTTGCTTTTGCCACAGTCTTTCTATTTCTGTTTGTAGGTCTTTGTCTTTTGTTATCTTCTCCAGTTCTTTCTCGTCTATTCTGCTGTCTCCAGGCACTGCCACGTCCACTATCCAGACTTTTTTGTCTTTCTTATCGACAATTGTGAAGTCCAGAGTGTTATGTTGCAGGTGCTTGTCTGTTTGAATTCTGAAGTCCCAGAGCAGTTTAATTTTATCATTTTCTATGACGTTCTCTATTTTATGATCCCACCAGTTCTTGCTTACAGGCAAATTATATTTCTTGCAGATCTTCCAATGCACCATTGTTGCTACTTTGTCATGCCGCTGCTTGTAGTCAGTCTAGGTGATCTTCTTGCAGCAGCTTACCAGGTGGTCCACTGTTTCTTCAGCTTCTTTGCAGAGGTGGCACTTACTGTCTGTTGTTGTCTTCTCAATTTTGACTTTGTATGCATTTGTCCTTAAGGCTTGGCCTTGTTGTTGTTGTTGTTATTATTATTAATTTATAATATGGAATACAAAAATACAAAAGAATGTAATAAGAAAATAGGGGAGGGAAACGGGAAGGAGAAGAAGTGGGAAAAAGGTGGAAAAAGAAAGAAAAAGCAGTGACGTCTGACTCCTTTTGGTGCAGTAGAATAAGATAATAGCCTCAAACTTCAACTTTTTATTTGTATATAATATATACTAGCCATTTCTATAACAACAAAGCTATCTCATCGGTACAACCCAAAATCAAAGTTTCATTTTTTTTCCCCACCTCAAGCACAAAGTCCAGAAGTGGTTTCCAAGCACAAACAAAATTAATTGTGTTCTTTTTTTTTAATTTTAATCAAAGCAATCAATTTAGCCACCTCTGCTGACTCCATCAACTTTTGCGGCCATTTGTCCATTGTGGGAATCAAAGTGTCCTTCCATTGCATTCCATAATTTCATATCCTATCCAATCCTTCTGGCTATTTTACCAATTGATTGTGAGTATTCCCAGATATAGTGTTTATGAAGTGAATTCTTGGTAAAGCCGAATGAATTGCAAGCACCTTATGAAAGCAATTCTATATTTGAAGACCCATTTATGTAGCAGATTCATGTTAGTAGTAGTAGTAGTAATAATAATAATAATAATAATAATAATAATAATAATAATAATAATAATGTTGGAAGGGACCTTGGAGGTCATCTAGTCCAACCCCCTGCTCAGGCAGGAAGCCTTATACCATTTCAGACAAATGGCTGTCCAGTCTCTTCTTAAAAACCTCCAGTGTTGGAGCATTTACCACTTCTGGAGGCAGATTGTTCCACTGGTTAATTGTTCTGACTGTCAGGAAGTTTCTCCTTAGTTCCAGGTTGCTTCTCTCTGCTACCCATTGTAAAAAGCATATTCAAAATTCACAGCCACAACCCAAATGTTACCAAGGAATATCACGGTTTTCAAATTCTCCAGAATTTATTATTTTTCTTAATCAAGGTTGTAGTAAAGCAGCTGATGAGGAAGAACTAAAATATTTTTTTTCTTTTTAAACTGGCCAGAAGCTTCAGCTGTGCAATCTGCAGCTGGGAACCAAGTCTGAGCGAGTTTTGGAGTCTGAACAAACCTATTAATGTGTGATATCACTTGAGGTCAATTTATTCCTTGCATTCAGGAATGGCAAAAAATGGTCCTAATTATAATTAGAATTATAATTACAAAGCTGTAATTATATATATATATATAATTGCTTCTAGGAGCACGAAGCTGAAAATACCAGCCTGAAGATGACGAATGAGACTTTGTCGAAACATCGCCTATATATATATATATATATATATGTTTTCTGAGATTTTCATGGGTGTTTGTATGTAGGTCTTTGGTTATTCAGGTTTTCTCCCGCGTCAAATTGGAAGTGTCTTGGCAACGTTTCGACGAAGTCTCATTCGTCATCTTCAGGCTAGTGTTTTATATATATATATATATATATATATATATATATATATATATATATATATATATATATATATATATATATATACCAATAATATCAGTAAAAACACGATTCCTGGGTATATTCATATCACGAAGATTTAAACAAAACACGAGCACCAGGAAGAATTCAATACTAGAAAAATGTAATAAATACTGAGCTTTCGTCGGAAACTATCAACATCGTCAGCGTTCAGTGCTAGTCAATGTGACTATACCTATATAGGTTTCTTACATTGACTAGCATTGAACCCTGACGATGTTGGTAGTTTCCGACGAAAGCTCGGGATTTATTAAATTTTTCTAGTATTGAATTCTTCCTGGTGCTCGTGTTTTGTTTAAATCTTCGTGATTTAAATTTATATATATATAAATGCCACTGGTTGTTCAGATCAGCCCTTTTGCACCTGTAATTTAGCAAAAGAAACCCAGTTTGGTGTAGTGGTTAAAGAACTGAGCTAGAAACCAGGCGACTGTGACTTCTAGTTTTGCCTTAGGCATGAAGTCCACTGGATGATAATTGGGTTGGTCATCCACTTTCAGCCCAAGAAGAAGGGAAGGAGAAACCGCCTCCCCAAATCTTGTCAATAAAATCGCAGGGACTAGTCAAAGCAGCCACCGGGAATTAACCCTCTCTTGAAGCACAAAACGTACTATAGATAATAGTTTCTGGTGCTGTATTGGTGTCAACAAAAAAGACCATAGGATTTCCCCCCCCCCCTCTCCCCATGAAAAAGTATATATGAGTTTCCCTCGGATGAGCTACCGAAGTGAATTCTTTGACAGGTGAAAGAAACATTCATTTCTTTCCGCAGATGTTTTGTTCCCTGCCTTTTGTGAGCAATGCAGAAGATGCAGAAAGAAAACTAGGTCAAAACTAGTGAGTAAGAACAGAACAGAACAGAACAGAATAGAACATGAATAAAACACCAATAGAGTAGAGAGTAGGTAAGGTAGAATAGAATAGAATAGAATAGAACAGAAAATATGGAATAGAATAGAAAATATGGAATAGAATAGAATAGAATATAAAGGAGAATAGAATAGAATAGAATAGAATAGAATAGAATAGAATATATAGGAGAATAGAATAGAATAGAATAGAATAGAATAGAATAGAATAGAATAGAATAGAAAGGGATCTTAGAGGTCTTCTAGTCCAGCCCCCTGCTCAAGCAGGAAACCCTATACCAATTCAGACAAATAACTGTCCAGTCTCTTCTTAAAAACCTCCAGTATTGGAGCATTCACAGCTTCTGGAGGCAAGCTGTTCCACTGATTAATTGTTCTCACTGTCAGGAAGTTTCTCCTTAGTTCTAGGTTGCTTCTCTCCTTGATCAGTTTCCACCCGTTGCTTCTTGTCCTGCCTTCAGGTGCTTTGGAAAATAGCTTGACTCCCTCTTCTTTGGGGCAGCCCCTGAGATACTGGAATGCTGCTATCATGTCCCCCCCCCCCCCAGTTCCTCTTTTCTCTAGACTGGCCATACCCAAGTCCTGCAGCTCTTCTTCATATGTTTTTGTCTCCAGGCCCTTAATCATGTTAGTTTGCACTTTTTCCAAAGTCTCAACATTTTTTTTTGTAACGTGGTGACCAAAACTGGAGGCAGGATTCCAAGTGTGGCCTTAACTAAGGTTTTTATAAAACGGTACTAATAAAGACACGGTCTTTAAATTAAATCTAGGCATCAAGGCTTTCCTGACCCCATCCAATTCTAGGCCAAGACTTGGGGTTGTTAATCACAAAAAAACATTTTCGTTTGAATGAGGACGTGAGGCATTTGAAAACAAAGCAGGAGAAGAGAGAATGAAGCTTTTAAAAGATCATAGATACCACCCACGCTACTCAGCAGGGCGTTCGTTGCACAGATTGAAAGAGTTTATAAATACTGCTCCATTAAGTCAATCATAACATGAAACCAACAAGTTTAGCAAGACTTTTTTTTTTCTTGAAATCACGGATAATGTGCTTTCACGTCTGACAAGTCCTTATCACGAACAGATTTTGCTGGCAGATCATGACAGCAAAAGCATTGCTTCAGCAGGATAAATGATAACAGCCATCCAGGTTATTTATTCTGAAAGCATATGAAACTCGGATACAATAATCAGCCCGTGCTGCGTATTCACTGGAAACTAAAGGTTTAGGGATTCCCTGTCCATTTTCAATTGATTTCAATTCGTTTTCAGTTGATTTCAATTTATTTTCAATTGATGTCAATTTATATAGAGACGTGTTTCTCTAAAGTTGGCCATCGATTTAGCGCAACTCGGCAGCCGAAGGATGCCGAAATTCAAATTATTTCTGCTGCTTCTTTGATCTCACCATTCTGTGCAGATAGTCCTCCATTTACAACGGTTTGTTTAGTGATGGGTTGAAGTTACAACGGCACTGGGGAAAAAAGGGACTTGGAACCCCTTTTCACACTTAGCAGCGTTGCAGCATCCTCGTGGTCACGTGACTTACGCTTGGATGCTTGGCAACTGACTCACACTTATGATGGTCGCACAGTGTCCCGGGGTCACGTGATCCCCTTTTTGTGATCGTCTGACAAGCAAAGTCAATGAGGGATGCTGGATTCACTTAACAACTGGGGTTACTAATTAAACAACTGCACCGATTCCCGTAACAAACATGGCGAAAAGTCGTAAAATGGGAGCAAAGCTCACTTAACAAATTTCTCACTTAGCAACATCAGTTTTGGGCTCAATTGGGGGTTGTAAACTTTTCTTTAAGATGGGAAGACTAGACCAGACCAGAATAGAATAGAATAGAATAGAATAGAATAGAATAGAATAGAATAGAATAGAATAGAATAGAATAGAATAGAATGTAGAGTAGAATACAGTAGGGTAGAGTAGAGTAATAGAATAGAGTAGAGTAGAATAGAATAGAATAGAATAGAATAGAATAGAATAAACAGTATAGAATGTAGAGTAGATTAGACTAGACTAGATGAATAGAATAGAATAGAATAGAATGTAGAGTAGAGTAGAATAGAGTAGAATAGAATAGAATGTAGAGTAGACTAGAGTAGACTAGACGAATAGAATAGAATAGAATAGAACGTAGAGTAGACTAGACTAGACGAATAGAATAGAATAGAATGTATAGTAGAATAGAATAGAATAGAATAGAACAGAACAGAACAGAATAGAATGTAGAGTTAAGTAGAACAGACTAGACTAGACTAGAATGTAGAGTAGAGTAGAGTAGAGTAGAATAGAATAGAATAGAATAGAATAGAATAGAATAGAATAGAATAGAATAGAATAGAATAGAATAGAATATATGTAATGTAATGGAATGGAATAGAATAGAATAGAATAGAATAGAATAGAATAGAATAGAATAGAATAGAATAGAATAGAATAGAATAGAATAGAATATATGTAATGGAATGGAATGGAATAGAATAGAATAGAATAGAATAGAATAGAATAGAATAGAATAGAATAGAATAGAATAGAATAGAATAGAATAGAATGTAGAGTAGAGTAGAGTAGAGTAGAGTAGAGTAGAATAGAATAGAATGTAGAGTTAAGTAGAACAGACTAGACTAGACTAGACTAGACTAGAGCTGGAAGGGACCTTGGAGGTCTTCTAGTCCAACCCCTTGCTCAGACAGAAGACCCTTACAGGATCATAGAAGAACAGAGCTGGGAGGGATCTTGGAGGTCTTCTAGTCCAGCCCCCTGCTCAAACAGGAGAAGGATTGCTTCTGTCAATCCTCAGGCTTCTCCTTCGTTGCTTTGCTCAGCACGACAGGATCCACTTTCCTGAAACAAAGAAGGCCAGCTTCGCAAGTGTGTAAACATCAGCCACCGATGCTATAATTAGTTATTAATTGTATTATTAGAAAATGTGAGTCATTTCCTCCCCTTTCCCAAGAAGCCCTTATCTTCCTATAACAACTGTGTCTCGTTCAAGTCCTCTGCAGGGTGTGTAACCCACATTTTGCCGGTAGATCTTCTGGAGAGAGAGAGAAAAAAAATAGAATGGACGGTCAGCTCTAGGCTTTGGGCCCTGAGATGAGTTGGCATAGTTTAGCCTAAGTCTTCTTTCCGAGGTTTTAAGAAATGGCCTTCAACTTTAAACGTGTCGCTGCCACCTTGGCATGGGGTTCCTCCCGTTCTCTTCGGTCACGATTGCAACTATGCTCCACTTAACGACCACAACCTGAGGCCCAAAACTTCCCTCGCTAAGCGAGACGGTTGCGAAGTGACTCTTGCCCCGTCCTGGCCACAACTGTGAAGGGGAACCACCGCAGTTGTTAAGTTAGGGACAGGGTTGTCGCTTCCCCGTGGACTTCGCCGTCACAAAGTCGCAAAAGGGGAATCCCGTGACCGTCCCCGGGACGCTGAAACCGTCAGAAGTACAAGTCAGTTTCACTGGAGGTTTTCTAAGAAGAGACTGGACAACCGCCGGTCTGAAATGGCCTGGGGTTTCCTGCCTGAGCAGGGGGGTTGGACTAGAAGACCTCCAAGGTCCCTTCCGACTCTGTCGTTCTATTCTCTTCAGCGGCCAAGCGTCCGAACTTTGATCACGTGATCACATGGGGTTGCTGCTGCAATGGTCGTCAGTGTGAAAATGTTCGTAAGTCAGTTTTTTCAGTGCCATTGTAACTTCGAGCGGTCACTAAATGAACTGTTGTAACTTGAGGACATGTGGTTGGTTCCTGCATCTCAAAAGGGGTTTTAGGTGAGGAGTAATGTAAGCAGGTCCCTGGAGGTGATGAGTGGTGAGCAAGGGAGGGAATATATTGCAGGAGAAGAAGCCAGAAGAAGACGAAAGTCCACCCAACTAAGCACGGGAGCATGGAACTATTAGTTGATATTATCATATTCTTCTTCCTCTTTTTCTCCTCCTCCTCTCCTCCTCCTCCTTTTCCTTCTCCTCTTTCCTCCTCTCCTCCTCCTCCTTCTTCTCCCTCTTCCTCTTCCTCTTCCTTTTCTCCTCCTCCTCCTCCTCCTCTTCTTCTTCTTCTTCATCCTCCTCTTCTTCTTCTCCTCCTCCTCCTCCTCCTCCTTCTCCTCTTTCCTCCTCCTCTCCTCCTCCTCCTCTCCTCCTCCTCCTCCTCCCTCTTCCTCTTCCTTTTCTTCTCCTCCTCCTCCTCCTCCTCCTCCTCCTCCTCCTCCTCCTCCTCCTCCTCTTCTTCTTCTTCTTCTTCTTCTTCTTCTTCTTCTTCTTCTTCTTCTTCTCTCTCCTCCTCCTCCTCCTCCTCCTCCTCCTCCTCCTCCTTCTCTCCTCCTCCTCCTCCTCCTCTTCTTCTTCTTCTTCTTCCTCTTCTTCTCCTCTTCCTCCTCCTCCTTCTTCTCCCTCTTCCTCTTCCTTTTCTCCTCCCCCTCCTCCTCCTCCTCCTCTTCCTCTTCCTCTTCCTCTTCCTCTTCCTTCTTCTTCTTCTTCTTCTTCTTCTTCTTCTTCTTCTTCTTCTTCTTCTTCTTCTTCTTCTTCTTCTTCTCCTCCTCCTCCTCCCTCCTCCTCCTCCTCCTCCTCTCCTCCTCCTCCTCCTCCTCCCCCCCCCTCCTCCTCCTCCTTCTTCCCTCTGTTCATGCAGCTGGCTCCTATTTAAGGGATTGTCTACTATGAGCGATCCTTGGAGCTGTCTGAGCTTGGTTGTTTTCCTGCACAGCATTACCCAAACTAGGTAACATCATGATGTTACCTAGTTTGGGTAATGAAACATCTTCAAGGAAACAAGGAACCAGGCTCTCTCAATCTCTCCCTCCCTTGCAGTTACACATCAATGTTTGCTAGTTCTTTCCAGATGCAGAGAGGAGGAGGAGGAGGAGATAGAAGGGAGGAAAGAGAAGAGAAGAGAAGAGAAGAGGAGGAGGAGGAAGGAGAAGGAAGAAGGGAGGAGGAGGAATATGGGGTTCCACATCCTCATGGAGAGAATGCTCTTGAACAGGCCCAACTGGTGACTAGTGTGGGGGGTCCAAACTGAATATCCAAAGTGCCCTCAGAAATGGTGCTTCCTCCCTCCCTCCCCTTTTGTGTAATCCCTGGCCCTTCCCCCTTTGTCATTTTCCTTCCTGGCATGAAGAGAGAGTCTGATGAAGTTTGTCAGGGCTTGTTCTGTTGTATTTATGTATAATTAAACACCTAGAGCTGTGGGCTCTTTGGCAGCAACAGTGATGATGTAAGCAGAAGAGGTTGGTGGGGCTGAAATATCTGGCCTGATTTTCTTTCTTTCTTTCCTTCCTTCCTTCCTTCCTTCCTTCCTTCCTTCCTTCCTTCCTTCCTTCCTTCCTTCCTTCCTCCTCCTCCTCCTCCCCTTTCTTCTCCTCCCTCCTTCTCCTTCTCCTCCTTCCTTCTCTTTCTCCTTATATTCTCCTCTTCCTTCCTTCCTTCCTTCCTTCCTTCCTTCCTTCCTTCCTTCCTTCCTTCCTTCCTTCCTTCCTTCCTTCCTTCCTTCCTTCCTTCCTTCTCCTTCTCCTCCCCTTCCTTCCTTCCTCCTTCCTTCCTTTCTTCCTTCCTTCTCTTTCTTTTCCTCCTCCTCCTCCTCCTCTTTCTCCTCCTCCTTCCCTCTCCTCCTCCTCCTCCTTCTCTCTCTCCTTCTTCTCCTTCTCTTTCTCCTCCTCCTCGTTCTCTCTCCTTCTCCTTCTCCTTCATCTCCTTCTCCTTCTCCTGCGTCTCATTTTGAATTATATTTAACCCTTTTCTTCTCCTCTTCCTCCTCCTCCTCCTCCTTCTCTTTCTCCTTTCCTTCTCCTTCTCCTCCTCTTCCTCCTCTTCCTCCGTCCTGCTGCTCCTGCTCCTCTTCCTCCTCCTCCTCCCTCTTACCTCTTCCTTCCTCCCTCCTTCCCTCTGTTTTTATTTTTACAGAAGCAATCAAAGTTTGTTCTTCAGAATTTCTGCAACACAACCTTGGGAAGCTGAGGGTGGGGTGCTCCCTTTGGGAGCCAAGGATGGTTTAGCAGGTTATGCAAATATGCAATTAGGTCAAGGTCTGTTTGATGGGAAAGACAGAATAAGAAGAGACATTTTCTCTGAACTGATTAGAAGTTTCCGTGCTCTGCTTTGGCCTCGTTTAGCACTTAGGATCCAGAAACACGAAGAGGTCTCCATGTATGGGGGGGCGTGTTCTTTGACCCGGATCCGTAAAGACGCAGCTGCTTTAAGGAGCTGCAGGGAGGAGCTGCGGGTGCATCCACCACGGAGGCTGCGAAACACCTGTTTTTGGCTTCCAAAACAGAAGTTCTGTCCAGAACTGCTTGGAAGCATCCTCAGCTGACCTCTGATAACAAAAACAGCGGAAAGCAATAAAGGTATTTAAATAACCCAAATCTCGCAGGTCTGCACGATTCCCACGAGGTGTTGATCTTCTCCTATGACGTCTTCTAAGAACATCACACTCGTGGGAGGTTTTAGACCAGTGGTTCTCCACCTGCAGGTCGGGACCCCATTTGGGGTCGAACGACCATTTCACAGGGATCGCCAAACAACGCAGTCCGCCATTTTCTCCCCCCTTTTCCTTAGCTGTGCTACTCCCTTTTATTTTATTGGCTTTTGAAAGTCAATAGAATAGACTCTCTTGAATAGAGTCTAATTCTATTGGCTTTCAAAAGCCCATAGGAATTGTCCAGGCTGTCTCTGCCCTGCTGAGCCCGCCAAAAGTCCCATTCTGCAAACGGTGCTGCACCGGTTGAGTGGTCCTCGACTTACGACCGGTTGAGTAGTCCTCGACTTACGACCGGTTGAGTAGTCCTCGACTTATGACCGGTTGAGTAGTCCTCGACTTACGACCGGTTGAGTAGTCCTCGACCTACGACCAGTTGAGTAGTCTTTGACTTACGACCAGTTGGGGGTCGTGGCATTAAAAAGGTTGAGAACCATTGTTTTAGGTGAAGCAATGCGATATTTTGAGCACTTTCGTTATAATCCGGGTCGGCCACCGGGTCCAGAGGTTTATGCTTCTGAGCGTTCGGACATGTGTCGGATCCCATACTCAGGGAACTTCTCTCTACCAGAATCTGTGGCTATATTCTGTGAGTCAGATTTATGTGGTGCCTTCCTATTGGTTGATGGGTGCGTTGAGGCCTGGCGATTGGCTGCTGTTTCCTGTTGCTGCCAAGCTCTCGTCTCCTAAATGCCAGATAAGCTGGTGGTAAATCAGCCCCTCTGTTGACTGACAAGGGCCTCGGGTGGGACTAGAACTCACCGTCTCCTGGTGATTGGCCCAAAGTCACCCAGCTGGCTTTCATGTCTAAGATTGGACTAGAACTCACTCTCTCCTGGTGATTGGCCCAAAATCACCCAGCTGGCTTTCATGTCTAAGATTGGACTAGAACTCCCAGTCTCCTGGTGATTGGCCCAAAGTCACCCAGTTGGCTTTTACGCCTAAGGCGGGACTAGAACTCCCAGTCTCCTGGTGATTGGCCCAAAGTCACCCAGTTGGCTTTTACGCCTAAGGCGGGACTAGAACTCCCAGTCTCCTGGTGATTGGCCCAAAGTCACCCAGTTGGCTTTTACGCCTAAGGCGGGACTAGAACTCCCAGTCTCCTGGTGATTGGCCCAAAGTCACCCAGTTGGCTTTTACGCCTAAGGCGGGACTAGAACTCCCAGTCTCCTGGTGATTGGCCCAAAGTCACCCAGCTGGCTTTCATGTCTAAGATTGGACTAGAACTCACTCTCTCCTGGTGATTGGCCCAAAGTCACCCAGCTGGCTTTCATGCCTCAGGTGGGACTAGAACTCACAGTCTCCTGGTGATTGGCCCAAAGTCACCCAGATGGCTTTCATGCCTCAGGTGGGACTAGAACTCCCAGTCTCCTGGTGATCGGCCCAAAGTCACCCAGATGGCTTTCATGCCTAAGAACATTTCCCTGGCTGTTTTTGTGCCTGCTCGGCCAACAATCTTAGTAGCTGCAAAATTGAACCTATGCCCTTGTTCATGGCAGTGTGAGGTCAACCAATGAGTTTGGGTCTCCTTGTCGCTTGTGTTCTTGTAGTCTGAGGTTTAGCTTCTTCCCTGTCTGTCCTATATAATCACCGGGGCAACCCATGCTGATTCTGTTATGATCCATGAAAGGTCTTTGTCCTCTTTATCCTCCATCTTTGTCCTTTTTCGATCCGGGCTTCTTTACTCTTGTTTTATATTCTCTATACGGCCCGGACACTTTTGTTGTCTTCCTAAGACAGTGATGGCGAACCTTTTAGAGACCGAGTGCCCAAACCGCAACCCAAAACCCCCTTATTTATCGCAAAGTGCCAGGGGCCCATCAGCATTGTGGTGCCCTCAGGGGGTGCATGCCAAAACCAGGGGTGCAAAAACGGGCCACCGTGCTGCAAGGCGCAAAAACGGCCACCACTGCGCTGCGGGGCGCAGATACAAGGCGCTGCACCAAGCAAGAACGGGGCAGGACTAGTGAGTATCATGCAGGCACTAGCCCCGCCTCATTTGCAGTGCGTGCATACTCGCGGCCCCGTGTGTGCACATGCACATGTAAAATGCTTCCCCTTCCCTTTTCTTCCAGTCTGCCAATCGACAATGGTTGGTGACCTCTGCTCTACCACCTCTACTCAAGCTTGCTAGTCGGCTGCTTCACCTCCTTTGTGCTGGGTGGGGCTCCTGCTCCGGGAGCAGGAGCCCTACCCAGCCTGATGGACCTGCTGCTGGCGGCGGCACGCGTGCCAACAGCGAGGGCTCCGTAGGTTCACCACCACTGTCCTAGGAAGTTGTTCCTTTGCTCTTTTTGCTTTTAAGGTGAGAAGACCTCCATGTTTTGTTCCTAAACCTGTGGGGGCCCAGCTACAGACTCTGAAGCAGAGAAGGAAGAAGCTATGGTCAAACAGCTTGGCTTAGTTGACCTGAATTCAGGGACCATCGAAAGCCATCACTTTCGCCTGTGGGCAACTTCTTTTGGGGTTGGCGACACCGTGTAGAAGCAAGAGGAACTAGTAATTGCAAATATGCAAGCTTGGAGATAAATAAAATCCAGAGACTTAGCTGGCAGCCAGATCAGGGAATTCGCACACAGCCTAATCCAAAGTTACTCAGCCGGCTTTCATGCCTAAGGCAGGACTTGAACTCACAGTCTCCTGGGAACTTGAGCATCACCCTCAAACCACATCCTTCCATTATATTTCCAGAGAATCCTTCTGCATGGAGCTTCATCACCGTCTCAAATTCAGTCTGTTTTACAATTCAACTTTGCCATCTTCCTCCCAAGCCTTTGTCTCCTAAAATAATGAACGTCTAGGTCAGGGGTAGGCAACCTTGCTCTTTGATGACTCGTGGACTTCAACTCCCAGAATTCCTGAGCCAGCCATGCTGAGGGGAAAGGGAGAGGTTTCCAAGCTGAGCCACGCTGGCTCAGGAATTCTGGGAGTTGAAGTCCACCAGTCATGAAGGGGCCAAGGTTGAGGACCTCTGATATAGGGCAGGGGTGGGGAACCTTGGCTCTTTTATGACTCGTGGACTTCAACTCCCAGAATTCCTGAGCCAGCCTGGCTCAGCTTGGAAACCTCTCCCTTTCCCCTCAGCGTGGCTGGCTCAGGAATTCTGGGAGTTGAAGTCCACGAGTCATAAAAGAGCCAAGGTTACCTACCCCTGTCTAGGTCTTTCTTGGTCCTGCTAAAGAAGTAGGAAGACTTTCCCTCCATTCTTGAGTTCCTCCTTTTCCTGTCTTGCTATCTCTTCAGTCTGTTCTCAAGTTTTCTTCTCCTTTTTTTCAAAATCGGAAAAGCACAGCCCTTCAGCCTTGCGTCCTCAAATCCACTGATAGCTTTTGACATTCTCTTGTTTCTCCCGGTTTCGGCAAATGTCAGAACAGATTGGCCGCCATCTGGACATGACAGACAGATGCCAGAGGGAGTGAACCCCTTTGGAACCTGGCCAGGACTCTGAAGACAGGATCAGAGATAGTGGACGGGTGACCTTCATTGAGTGTAGGATACTTAAATGTTTATCAACTGAATTTGGTAATTAGCAGAGCAAGGTAGAGCACAGCAGAGCCGAGTCCCGGAATGAAGAATGGAATAGAGTTGAGTAGACTTGCAGTGTTTCTCAACCTTGACAATTCCAAGGCATGTGAACTTCAACTCCCAGAATTCCACAGCCAGCAATGCTGGCTGTGGAATTCTGGGAGTTGAAGTCCACATGCCTTAAAATTGTCAAGGTTGAGAAACACTGGAGTAGAGTATTCGGCTGAAGAACAGAGCAGAGCAGAGTAGTAAACTAGAAACGAGACACCGAAGATTCAGAATAACAGAACAACAGTTGTTTTTTTTTTTTTAACGAACAAAACAAAACAAAACATAACACACATACCCACACAGTATATACTCCTCTCCCCCCCTTTTTTTAACAGCGATTATGTAACGGTAATCTTCTATTATTTACATTTCCCCTCTTATTCTTCTTTAGAATATTTGTCCTTATTGCCCCGTTGTTTCTTATTTACATTTTTCTTCCTTCATATTCTACTTCTTACTAAGAATAATTCATAATTATTATTATTATACATTATTATACACATATTTTCACTTTTGACCTTTCCATAATTATTCTCCTCTATTATTTCTAGTCTCCAACCAGTCATACCACTTGTTCCATGTTATATAGTACTCTGTGTCTTCCTTTTCTTTTATCTCTTTTGTTAATTTGTCCATCTCAGCACAGTCCACTTCTTCCTCTGCGGGTATATTCTCATTTTTCCAGCACTGTGCATATGCTATTCTTGCCGCCGTTATTATATGTAAAATTAAGTACCATATTTCTTTACTATATTTTCTGTTTAAAATACCCAACAAAAAGATCTCTGGTTTCCAGTCTATGGGTTGGTCTATTATTTCTTCTATCCATTTTCTTATTGTAGTCCAGTATTTTTTTGCAACTGGGCATGTCCACCATAAATGATAATATGTTCCATGTACTTTTTTACATTTCCAGCATGTTGGGGAATTGTTCTGGAACATCTTGGCAAGCTTTGCTGGTGGAAGATGCCATCTGTAAAACATCTTCAACTGGTTTTCCTTGTAAGGGACTTTGGAGGTCTTCTAGTCAAACCCACTGCTCAAGCAGGAGACCTTTTGCCATATCCGATAAATGGTAATCTCTTCTTAGAAACCTCCAGTGATGGAGCATCCACAACATCTGGGGGCAAGCTGTTCCACTGGTTAATTTTTCTCATTGTCAGGAAATTCCTCCTTAGTTCCAGGTTGCTTCTCTCCTTGATGAGTTTCCATCTGTTGCTTCTTGGCCTGCCTTCGGGTGCTTTGGAGAACAGCTTGACTCCTTGTCCCAAAGGTGCTTTTTCAAGAGGTAACCGGACTTTCTGGTTTTTCTTTGAAGGCGTTTCGCTTCTCATCCAAGAAGCTTCTTCAGAGCTTGGATGAGAAGCGAAACGTCTTCAAAGGAAAACCAGAATGTCCGGTTACCTCTTGAAAAAACACCTTTGGGACAAACCAGGACCTGGATGACTTGAGAATCTCCATAACTGACCCCCTGTTCTTTGTGGCAGCCCTTCAAATATTGGAAGACTGCCCTCATGTCATGTTACAAAAGCATCCTTTGAAATGAAGTTCTCCTTCATTTCATGGAAACCAAGGTAGGCAAAGGAATTGGAAGGAGAGGCAGAGAGAGAGAGAGAGGCCTGTGAGACTAAGAAATGAAGAGAGAGAAAGATGCTTGTGTACAGAGAGGGCAAGTCCTTGTTTCAGAAAACATTGAGGATGAAGCAAGATCTTGGGGAGATTCAGGAGCCTGCAGATAAAGGAGAATCCAGGGATAGTTTGTGCCTGGTTTGTTTGAGACCAAGGACAGGAAACTCCATGTGCAGGGGTAGGCAACCTGGGCTCTTTTATGACTCGTGGACTTCAACTCCCAGAATTCCCGAGCCAGCCATGCTGAGGGGAAAGAGAGAGGTTTCCAAGCTGAGCCATGCTGGCTCAGGAATTCTGGGAATTGAAGTCTGCGA
>CM077921.1:2807235-2854735 GCA_039797435.1 Crotalus adamanteus | reverse complement strand
GACATTGGCACCACTAATGAAGTCTTAATCACCTCCTGAATCCAATCTTGTTTACGTTCAGCTGGACAAATCCTCCAGTCTGGGTATAAATCCAGTTGAGTCATTTTGAAGAACCTGACCTCCATCTTTCTATGCTCAATAAAAATCCAGGTTGGCCTTATAAGACAGCAGCCATGTCACCTCCTTCCACTTTGCATAAGAGGTCTCCAACTTTGAAGAAACCTGAGCAGCTTTGTCTGCCAGGAAGTCCAATAAACAGGTTGTCCTCAATCAGAATGCAGCTGGAAGGGACCTTGAAGGTCTTCTAGTCCAACCCATTGCTCAAACAGGAGACCCTACGCCATTTCAGACAGATGGCTGTCCAGTCTCTTCTTAAAAGCCTCCAGTGTTGGAGCACCCACAACTTCTGGTGGCAAGATGTTCCACTGGTTAATTGTCCTCCCTTTCAGGAAATTCCTCCTTCGTTCTATTGTTTCCAATCACAATAGAGCTGGAAGGGACCTTGGAGGTCTTCTAGTCCAGCCCCCTGCTGAAGCAGGAGACCCTCTACCATCTCAAACAGGTGACTGTCCAGTCTCTTCTTTGAAAACCTCTAAGGATGGAATACCCACAACTTCTGGAGGCCAAGCTGTTCCACTGCTTTTATAAAGCTGTACAATTTACAACAGCTCATTTAGTGACTGTACATTAGTGAGCGAACAGTCAGTGAGTTAACAGTCAGTTAGTGAACCGTTCAATTAGTGATCGTTCCAAGTTACAACGGCACTGAAAAAAGTGTCTTAGGACCACCTTTCACCCTTACACCCATTGCAGCATCCCCACCGGTCACCTGATCCAAATTCGGGCTCTTGGCAACCGACTCGTATTTATGACGGTGGCGGAGTCCCGGGATCACGTGATCCCCTTTTGGCGACCTTCTGACAATCAATGGGGAAGCCAAACTCACTTAACAACCGTGTTACGAACTTAAGAGTTGCAGGGATTCGCTTAGCAGCCGTGGGAAGAAAGGTCACAAAGTCGCTGAGGCCACTTGGAGCTTGATCTGTTTATCTGCCCAAGTGGCCTCAACGACTCTCTGAGGGAGCGCAAATGAGCAGAGGACTGTCGGGAATACGAATCCTTCCGTTCTCCACCCTTCAGTCAGAATCGAACTGGGACAAGACAGATTGTAAGATTTGGACGAAACTCACTTAACAAATGTTCCTTAGCAACAGAAAGTTGCTTTTTTTCCCCAGGAGGCAACTGGACTTTGTTTTCCTTGAAGAGGTTTCACTTCCCATCCAAGAAGCTTCTTCGGTTCTGACTGAAGTGTGGAGAATGGAAGATTCACGTTCCTTCCAGTCCTCTGGTCCTTAGCGTTCCTTCTGAGAGTCATTGAGGCCACTTGGAGGCTTATCTGTTTAGCTGTCCAAGTGGCTTCAACGACTCTCAGAGGGAGTGCAAATGACCAGAGGACTGTCAGGAATATAAATCCTTTTGTTCTCCACCCTTCAGTCAGAACTGAACTGTCTCTTAACAAATGTGTCTCTTAGCCCTTAGCAACAGAAATCTGGGACATGATTGTGCTCGCATGTCGAGTTGTAAATAAAATAGATGCAGGGATTTTGTAGAGCGTCAGTGGAGCACAGCTGGTTTTGGGGTGTCTCTAACTGGGGGGACCAAATCTGAAAACCAGAATAATATTCCCTATCCGGCCCAGAAAATGTTTCACAAGGAGATCTTATTTTTAGCTATTTATCGCAGCTGAAGTGGGTCCTGAGCGTGATGTTTGGTGCAGCGCGAAGGTTTCCACGCTGGAGATCTGAAGTGTGTGTTTCATTTAATAAATATATGCATGTTAAGAGTAAGCGTCATAGGCCGGGATTCTTTTTTAAGGAATGTACTTATCGGTTCCAAAAATCAGTGTTCATGAGAATGGCATTTTGAACATCATGAAATTGCGACACGTATGTGTGTGTGTGTGTATACACAGGGTAGAATCGCGTCCTTTTGTCTGTAGCAGGTGTAACTTTTTAAGTTAATAAGAAACATTGGAAAATGAGCCAGCCCAGGGGGTCCTCAATATTGTGACTTTGCACGCAGCTCGAGAAAGCATCTTATAAACCGGTTGGCAGAGTGGAATTTTCTGGGCAGCCTGGCTAGTTAGTAACACCCATGGCTATTTTTGACCCCCCCCCCCCCGCGGAAGAAGGCAACTTTAAAACTTCAGAATGGAAGACAAGCTTTTTAACCTTCACAGGATGCCATTTGTTGTTTTTCCTGGGCAGACTTGTCTGTTTGCCAGAATGATAATTTGAATAGAATAGAGCTGGAAGGGACCTTGGAGGTCTTCTAGTCCAGCCCCCTGCTCAAGCAGGAGAACCTACACCGTCTCAGACAGTACCCACATAATGTTTTCTGATTTTATATCTATCTATCTATCTATCTATCTATCTATCTATCTATCTATCTATCTATCTATCTATCTATCTATCTATCTATCTATCTATCTATCCATCCATCCATCCTTCCTTCCTTCCATCCATCCTTCTATCTATCTATCTATCTATCTATCTATCTATCTATCTATCTATCTATCTATCTATCTATCTATCTATCTATCTATCTATCTATCTATCTATCTTTCTATCTACTGTATCTATCCATCCAAACATCCATTCTCTCTTTTTCTCATTTACCTGTCTGTCTCTCTGTCATCCATCCATCCATCCATCCATCCACCTATCCTTTTTATATCTATCTATCTATCTATCTATCTATCTATCTATCTATCTATCTATCTATCTATCTATCTATCTATCTATCTATCTATCTTTCTATCTACTGTATCTATCCATCCAAACATCCATTCTCTCTTTTTCTCATTTACCTGTCTGTCTCTCTGTCATCCATCCATCCATCCATCCATCCATCCACCTATCCTTTTTATATCTATCTATCTATCTATCTATCTATCTATCTATCTATCTATCTATCTATCTATCTATCTATCTATCCATCCATCCATCCAAACATCCATTCTCTCTCTCTTTCCTCATCTACCTGTCTGTCTCTCTGTCTGTCCATCCATCCATCCTTTTTCTATCTATCTATCTATCTATCTATCTATCTATCTATCTATCTATCTATCTATCTATCTATCTATCTATCTATCTATCTACCTACCTACCTACCTACCTACCTACCTACCTACCTACCTACCTACCTACCTACCTACCTATCTACCTATCATGTGAAAGATGTAAGTCTGATAACCCCCATTCGTTGAGGAAAAGAACAGAAGGAGATGGAGACGGTTGAGATAAGATTTGATTCTCAAGTGTAGAAAGAGAAGAATTATGGCGTGCATGGATTCTTGCTTTGGATTTTATTTATTCTGATGTTGGATCTCACATTTCCTGAAAAGACTGTAGGCCTAATTGCTGCAGCTTTTCATTCTTGCAGGAAATGAATTAGGTCGTGAATACAACGCTCTTCTTTAAATGTTTCAGTTTGAATTTTGTCATAACAGATTGAAAATCCCTGACATTCGACGGAGCATTTGGAAAAGTTAGAGCTTTCTCCAAATGAAAGTTTCCCCCAGGTTATCTACTGTGTCCTTCCAACATTGATACTCCTGGCAATCTCCGATGCAGAATGTTGTGTTACTTTGTGCAGGTACTGTAGATGTGCATACTCATCCCATACTCATAATGGGATATGAGTAAGATATACAGTACACCCTTCCTGTCGTTGTCAAGAAAGAGATTTCTTAAGCAGCCTGATCTAAGAGAAGAAGTAAAACGAGGATGGCTAAAAATACTTTTTTGCACCCATGTATTTTAGCAGCCATACGTCCGATTTTTCCCCCCGAATAAATATGTAATTTAGCCAGTATATTATCAGGGTTTCCTTCATCCATTTCTCTTTCCTCTACGCATTATACCTGGCTTGAAAAGGGTGCCCAGTTGCCCGTGATTAAATAATGGATTGCTTTTATAGCTTCCTTTTCCATTCTAAAAGCTTTTATTCGGGAATTGGAAATCAATTTAAATGCAGCGTAAATCCAAACAGTTTTGTATTTGTTTGTTGTTTTCCCTCGGTGGCATCCTGCTGTCTCCTTTTCCCTGAAAAAAAAAAAAAACCGTTGCTTCTGACCTAATTCCTTCCTCTTGGTTGCCCTAATCCTCGAACGGGAATTTAATGCAATTTTTCACAATAAACGGAGCGCAGAAAGCCAATTGAGAGAGAAGAGAGGAATCAAAGACCACAGCAGGCAAATTGCCTTAAAGAAGAAATAATAATAATGAATGTCACAATGCAGGCTGCTGTCTCCCCTGAAGCATGACATATAATACAGGTTGTCCTCGACATACAACGGCCCCGGAGCCCCGTATTTCTGTGGCTAAGCGAGACGATGGTTCAGTCGGGTTTTGCCCCAGTTTACGACCTTTCTCGCCGCAGTTGTTAAGGGAATCGCCGCAATTGTTAAGTCGGGAACAGGGCCGTTAAGCGAACCTGGATCCCCCCCGTGCACTTTGCTGGTTAGAAGGTCGCAAAAGGGGGTCACATGACACACACCCCGGGATGCTGCAAACATCACAAATATGTGCCAGTGGCCGATTGTCTGAATTTTGGTCATGTGATCACGGAGATATGGTGGTTAAGTGTGAAAAAACGATCCTCGGTCTTTTTCTTCAGGGATGTTTTAACTTTGAATGGCCACCAAACCACCCGTTGTATGCAACGGAAGCAAATTGTTGTGGCTCAGAGTTGAACTTTGGGGAGTCCACTCCTTACTAGCCTGGATGATGTTGGATAATGAAACAAAAAAGAAAGAAAAACCAAGTTCAGAGAGGACCAAGGACTCCACAGTCTTTTTCCTCCTGCTCCTCCTTCTCCTCCTCCTTCTCCTCCCTGTATACCACACTCCTTACTAGCACTGATGATGTTACATAGTTGGATAATGAAACATCTGTAAGGAAGAAAAACCAAGCTCAGAAAGCACCAAGGACTCCACAGTCTTTTTTCCTCCTCCTCTTCCTCCTCCTCCTCCTCCTCCTCCTCCTTCTCTCTGCATACCCACTCCTTACTTGCACTGATGATGTTACCTAGTTGGGAAATGAAATGTCCATAAGAAAAAACAAACTCAGAGAGCCCCAGAGACCCCACACTCTTTTTCCTCCTCCTCCTCCTCCTCCTCCTCCTCCTCCTCCTCCTCCTCCTCCTCTTCCCTGCATACCCCACTCCTTACTAGCACTGATGATATGACCTAGTTGGGTAATGAAATGTCCATAAGAAAAAAAAACCAAACAAACTCAGAGAGCCCCAGAGACCACATACATTATACACAGCACGGATATATTGATTGAAGCTATAGTGGGCCTAAAAAGAGATTACATCTCCTTGTTTAGCTGAGGATAATCACCTGTGCTGATGACTTCTTGGTCACCTGCAGAGAGGATGCTTATCTACCCATGTTGTGCATCAGAGAAGATTAGGCTGTGTTTGAGTCCACAGGCATGCTGAGTTGCATGACTGTATGAACGTAGAACCCCAGGCCCTGCCAGTCAGCTGGACACTTGCTTCAGACTTGGACAGGAGACCACCAGGAAATCGTAGGACTGAGAAGCTGAGAAACATCTCAGAAGGCAGCAATGGCAAACTGGGTCTGGATTGCTGCTGAGAAGGGCTACAACTAGGAGAATAGTTTTATTTTAGTCCATAATTTTCACCCCAGTTGGGACACTCCGGTTTTTATGCAGTTGCCTTCAGGTAATAAAAATGTAGGGCAAAAGCTGCTAGGGTATCTGACCTCAGCAGCAGAGTAGAGCGAGAAGCATCAACAACGATCAACATCATTATTATCTGTGGGATGAATTCAGGTTGGGCTAAACTTAGTATGTCCTGCAGGCACAGTTAATGTCTGAGTGGAACAGGATTTCTCTGGAATAGCAGTTAATCTACAAATCTACAATTTAAGTTTTACGAAAGATTAAAGAGAGAGAAGGTGCTTATCTTGCCCAGTTTGGAGCATGTCAGAGGACAGAATCTTGTTTACATCATTTAACATATTAGAAAACATAATGCAATAATCTCGCCGTAACGCCACCAGCTTAATTGCCTGCTTGCTGAATGGTCCACGCAGCACTGAATGTTAATAGATCATATTAGTTCAGTTAAACCAGTGGTTCTCAACCTTTTTAATGCCGCGACCCCCAACCAGTCGTAAGTCAAGGACTACTCAACCGGTCATAAGTCAAGGACTATTCAACTGGTGCAGCTTTTGAAAGCCAATAGAATTAGACTCTATTCAAGAGAGTCTAGTCGATTGGCTTTCAAAAGCCAATAGAATAAAAGGGAGTAGCACAGCTAAGGAAAAGGGGGGAAAATGGCGGACTGCGTTGTTTGGCGACCCCTGTGAAATGGTCGTTCGACCCCAAATGAGGTCCCGACCCACAGGTTGAGAACCACTGAGTTAAACTTTCTTGAACAGTTGGGTTTTTTGCCTCGTTCTCGCTGATTATGTTCAGAGGCCTCTTTCTGCCTTGGTCAGGCCACACTTGGAATATGGCATCCAGTTTTGGTCGCCACAATATAAAAAACGTTGAGACTCTAGAACAGGGGTTAGGCAACCTTGGCTCTTTTATGACTGGTGGACTTCAACTCCCAGAATTCCTGAGCCAGCCACGCTGAGGGGAAAGGGAGAGGTTTCCAAGCTGAGCCATGCTGGCTCAGGAATTCTGGGAGTTGAAGTCCACCAGTCATGAAGAGGCCATAGTTCCCCCAGGCTGGCTCAGGAATTCTGGGAGTTGAAGTCCACGAGTCATAAAGGAGCCAAGATTGCCTACCCCTGCTCTAGAAAGAGTGCAGAGAAGAGCAACAAAGATGATTAGGGGACTGGAGGCTAAAACATACGAAGAACAGTTGCAGGAATTGGGTAGGTCTATTTTAATGAAGAGAAGGACGAGAGATGACATGATAGCAGCCTTCCAATATCTCAGGGGCTGCCCCAAAGAAGAGGGAGTCAAGCTATTCTCCAAAGCACCTGAAGGCAGGACAAGAAGCAACGGATGGAAACTCATCGAGGAGAGAAGCAACCTAGAACTAAGGAGAAACTTCCTGACAGTTAGAACAATTAACCAGTGGAACAACCTGCCTGCAGAAGCTGTGAAAGCTCCAACACTGGAAGTTTTTAAGAAGAGACTGGAGGGGACCAGCCCGGTGCCCATCCATGGATCAGAGGTTGGGGGTCCTCTGGTACAGGGTCTCCTGTCTGAGCAGGGGGTTGGACTAGAAGACCTCCAAGGTCGCTTCCAACTCTGTTATTCTGTTAATCTGCTGATCAATATTTTTGATCAAGGCAACTACGTAATAAATCAGAGGTTTCTAAAAAAAAAAAAAAAAAAGCCAAATCTCCAGAAATACAGACAACCAAGAAGCTTGGTTAGATATAAGCACCAGATTGATGGCTCGCCAAAACACGACATTATGTGCAAGGGAACCTTAGGGATGAAATATGTAACCGAAAACCTAAAATGAAGCATTATAATAAGGATTCTTTGGAGCCCAAAGGATTTTTTATAGGTTTCTATTGGCAGCAGACTAGACAATGATGAGATTAAAAAGAGGCTTATGGCAGTAGCCTGGACAAATTTATGTGTCTTTTTACCCTGTTTGATTAAATAGATTACATTACTCTGTATTTTAAACTGGCATGCTTACTCTAATTTTAAAAGAAACTGGGCGGGTCGTTCTAACTCTGTACCATTAACTGAGTCGAGATGTGACATCCTTTCCCTCTTATTAAATTGTCATTCCAGCTGCAGAGAAAGCAAAACTGTTTTTTTTTTTAAAAAAAATGAGCATTTAATTGTAACTTTGAACGGTCACTAAATAAATGGTTGTAAATCAAGGATTACCTGTATTTGAGAACGTCAAAGATCATTTCTCTGTTAGGCCGTGGACATCGTGCCAAATCGCTCTTTGTGATTGTGGTGCCGTGCAGACAACAACACATATGTATATATATATACCTTCCCCTTTGTGTCCCTATCAGTGTACGCTTAAGGGCCTCATGACAGCACAACAGAACACAATTAATGTCGCTAGTTTGTGGGCAAGAATCTATTTCATTTGTACATATTTGAATGTTTAAATTTTATGTCATAGAGTATGCCTTATTTTTAATGGTGACGCTTCTGATACAACGAATAAACAAACAAACAAACCAGGAATTAGATAAGATAACCTTTATTGTAATTTTTTACTGTGAGCAGTAATTAATTTCACATTAAATCTGAAATTATCTTGCCTGCTCTCAAAAGAAAGTAAATATCTACCCATACACATATATAACACACATATACACATACTGTATACTAATGGTAATACTACTACTATTACTACTACTAATACTGCCACTACTACTACTACTACTACTACTAATAATAATGTTGGAAGGGACCTTGGAGGTCATCTAGTCCAACCCCCTGCTCAGGCAGGAAACCCTGTACCATTTCAGACAAATGGGTTGTCCAGTCTCTTCTTAAAAACTTCCAGGGTTGGAGCATTCACAGCTTCTGGAGGCAGGTTATTCCACTGAGTAATTGTTCTAACTGTCAAAAAATATGTATATACATATACATATAGAGAGAGACAGTGATTAATATTTACACGTATTATATGTATATGGGCGTAGGTATATATACTTTGTGGTATCCAAAGCAGAACATCCAGATTCAGCCACAGTTATTAATCACTGTCCATTTTGAATACATAGTGTAAAGCGGACACTTGAGAGTTCACAAAGTTGATGCTGTATGGAACAAAACTCTGTCTGAATCTGGATATTCCGCTTCAGATACCACAAAGCCCCCCCCCCCCAGAAGGTAACAAGGAGAACAGGTCATGAAGAGGATGTGTAGTGTCCCAGACAATCTTACGTCGCTTATGTGCCACATCCTGGATAGAAGGGAGTGAACTGCCAATGATTGTTTTTGCCGTCCTCACCACTCTCTGCACCGCCCTTCTGTCTGAAGCAGGGATGCTTCCAAACCAGACAGCAATGCAATACCGTATGACAGGATGCTCTAGATCAGGGATGTCAAACTCGCAACGTCATGTGACGTGTTGCGACGTATCATGACTTTTTCCTCATTGCCGGAGCTGGGGTGGGCACGGTTTCGGCATGACGCATCCGGCCTGTGGGCCGGCAGTTTGACACCCCTGTTCTAGATCATCCCTGTGTAGAAAGTGGTGAGGACAGGGTAAGGAAGATGTGCTTTTCTCTTGCGACGCAGAAAATGCAGGCGCTGCTGTGCCCGCTTCACCAGGGTCTCCCTGCTGAGTGACCAAGCTAGTTTACACATTAGCTGCATACCCAGAAACCTGATGTTGCTAACCACCTCCACAGGAGAATCATTAATAGACAGAGGAGTGTGGCAGTTGTTAAATGAGTTTTACAATTTTGTAAATTTTGTAATTCGATCTAAGGAGACTTCATTTTAAGTCAGTGGTTCTCAACCTGTGGGTCGGGATCCCATTTGGGGTCGAACGACCATTTCACGGGGGTCGCCAAACAAGGCTGTCCGCCATTCCCCCCCCCCCTTTTCTTTGGCCATGTCCCTGGCATCCGGTGATGTATAAGTGGTTGGGGGTCACCACAACATGGGGAACTGTATTATGGGGTCACGGCATTAGAAAGGTTGAGAACCACTGTTTTAAGTGCTGATTTGGTGTCTTCAAACGAATCCTTCTTCCTTTGCGGACTAAGACGAGCAGAAATGCACGTGTTGCCTTTTATTATTCTCTAGTCATGATGAACAAGCCAAAAAAGGGTCCAGGGTGATGAACACAAGAGACCTCTTCCAGAGAAATGGTAACATGGTGTTATCTGTTAATCCAGCGATGCGAATGAGGAACAGGGAAGGCAATTATTAAACTGTATTTACAGTATTTGTGGCTTCCGACTTTTAAAATCTTAGCTGGGTTGCTTAAGCTTTTGGAGATGTCGTAAAGCTGAACGAGGGACTGTGAAAACCAACTATTTCCTTTGCACAACAATAGAAAGTCCCCACCCGCCTCTGGCTTTAAGATTTGTTTTACTGCAGATAGTCCTTGATGTGGCTGTTTCAGGTTACAAAGCAATGCGAAAAAATGACATGGCTGGCTCAGGAATTCTGGGAGTTGAAGTCCACGAGTCATAAAAGAGCCAAGGTTGCCTACCCCTGACCACGGTCAGGTGATCCAACTCCAGATGCTTGGCAATTGATTCATACTTATGACGTTGCAGTGTCCCAGGGTCATGTGGCTTCAACGACCCTCTAAAACAGGGGTTCTCAACCTTGGCAACTTTAAGACTTGTGGACTCAACTCCCAGAGTTCCTCAGCCAGCTTTGCTGGCTGAGGAATTCTGGGAATTGAAGTCCACAAGTCTTAAAGTTGCCAAGGTTGAGAACCCCTGCTCTAAAAGAAGGCAAATGACCAGCTGTCTGCAAGGAGTATAAATCCTTCCATTTCCCACCATCAGTCAGAGCTGAAGAAGCTTCTTGGATGAGAAGCGAAACGTCTTCAAAGGAAAAACAAAACAGTCCAGTTGCCTCCTGAAAAAGTACCTTTGGGACAACCATGACCTGGATGACGGAGAATCTCCATGGACATTCCTTTGAAAATGTTTTGCTTCTTCGATTCTGATGAAGAACTGAATACATTTCTTGGATGAAAAGTGTTTTCAAAGGAAAAAAAAAAACACACACATGAAAGTCCAGTTGCCTTCTGGAAAAATCAGCTTTGAGACTACCATAACCTGGAGTATCTCCAGGTATCTCCATAGACATTGAGCTGAAGGATCAATGGATGGAAACTAATCAAGGAGAGAAGCAACCTGGAACTAAGGAAAAACTTCCTGACAGTGGGGACAATTAACCAGTGGAACCACCTGCCTCCAGAAGCGGTGAATGCTCCAACACTGGAAGTTTTTAAGAAGAGACTGGACAGCCATTTGTCCAAAATGGTATAGGGTTTCCTGCCTGAGCTGGGGGTTGGACTAGATGACCTCCAAGGTCCTTTCCAACTTTATTATTATTGTTGTTATTAAATCCAAACCTGAGATGGGGTTTCACGGTTTTAAGAGGTGAAATGGAACGTAACTCTGGAATTGCTTTGTTTGTACCCTTGGAGAAACAACAGGTTGTTTTGTTGTTGTTCTTTTGCAAAAGTCACAGCGTAGCCTTCATGCTACCGATTTGTTTAAAAAGATCTGCTGTGGTTTTTGAGGGTGTATTGGAAATTACGAGTTTCTTTGGAGAATAAACATCACGCTTGGCTTGTCAGCCCATAAAATTTCGCAGGCACTTTGCTCTGAAATATTTATTTTAGCCATTGTCTCGTAATGTCAGAATTTTTTGCAAGGTTGCAGGGCACATAAAACACCAGCCAATACGTCCTATGGAAATGTCCACTTGCTGCGATAGATGTTTGTCTTTACTTGACACAAACGCTAATCCCGGTCAATTAAATCTTTTCAAGCATGCAACGAAGTCCACAGTTACCTCTTTTGCTTGCAAACAGGCATTGGAAAGGGTTTCAAAACATCTCCAAGCGATTTGTATAACTCTGTGCGCACTTATTAAACAATGTACCTATTTGGTTAGATATTTAGAAAGATATGTCTGTCTGTCTGTCTGTCTGTCTGCCTTCCTGCCTGCCTGCCTGCCTGTCTGTCTGTCTGTCTGTCTGTCTGTCTGTCTGTCTGTCTGTCTATCTATCTATCTATCTATCTATCTATCTAACTATCTATCTATCTATCTATGTTTTTTGAGGTTTTCGCGGGTGTTTGTATGTAGGTCTTTGGTTATTCGGGTTTTCTCCCATGTAAAATTGGAAGTGTCTTGGTGACGTTTCGACGAAGTCCCATTTGTCATCTTCAGGCTGGTGTTTTCAGCTTCGTGCTTCGAGGAGCAATGTGTGGTCTTAGCTGTTTCTTCCTTTTAACTGCCAGTGGGGGTATGAACATTGGGTGGGAGCTTGGCTATGTTCTGATTGGGTGGAGGTGTGTTCTGATTGGTTAGGGGCTTGGCTGTGCTCTGATTGGCTGGGGGGATGGCTGTGCTCTGATTGGCTGCGTGGTTGGCTGTGCTCTGATTGGCTGGGAGAGTGTTCTGTTTGGGTGGGGGCTTTGTTGTGCTCAGGTTAGTCTGAGTTGCAGGGGGGTTTAAGATGGTGGGCTGCCTTGCTATTTTTTGGCTTCGTGTTCGTGTTCGTGCCTCATCTTCATGGTGGGTGTCAGTTGCTTCATGTATGGATCTGAGGGGTTTAAAGTGGCTAATGATGCAGCTGTGGTCTGGCTTCTGGTTTGTGGTCGTGCCTCATCATCGGTGTGGCTTTGGGTTTGCTTTTTGCTGGATGTGTGGTGGTGACCTCCTGTGTGGTTTTTGTGAGTGTGGGTCTGGTGTCATTTTTTGTGTTAGGGAGTCATTTGTCAATAAGGGCGGGTTTCCAAATGGCTGGTAGGCGGGAAGTATCATCTCGTTTGTTCATGCTGTGTGGGCGTTTTTCTATCTCAATGGCTTCTCTGATTATTCTGTTATTAAAATGTTCAGTTTTGGCCATAGTTCTGGTATTTTTAAAGTCAATTTCATTTCCCACAGGTCAGTAAATGAATGGTTGTAAGTCAAGGACGAGTTATACTTCATGTGACTTTTAACTGGGTTAACTGGTGGTCAGTATATCATGCAGATACCATAAGCTGGAGTAAATGCCTTCTGGTCATATAAATAGAAAAGTATCCTGCTCTGCCAGAGCATGCACAGTCTTATTGCACTGAGATAACCCAGGAGTAAACACAGTAAACAGTGGTCTATATTCAATGGAGGTTGATCTTACACTATCTACAATATCATACACCAGGAACAAAATACATACATATGTATGTTACAGCAGGAAACAGAAGAAGAAGAAACACATCAACAGAGCCTTCCTTTTATAAAAAGGCTCTTAAAGAGACACAGACCCAGCTGGCTGTTAAAGGGACGCAGACCTGCTGAGTCATTCCCAACCTTACATCTTACATCTTACATTATATCAGCTGGTTAGCTTCTAAATCATTACCGTGACATGCTCTGTTACTAGCACAGAGATATACTCAAATACAGGTAGTCCTCAACTTAACAACTACAATTGAGCCCCCAAAATTTCATTGTTTGTGATCTTCCGACAACCAAAGTCGATGAGGAAGCCAGATTCACCTAAAAAAATGTGTTTCTGACTGGACAACTGCCGTGAATTCTCTTCACAACTTTGGCGAGAAGATGGGGCAAAGCTCACTTAACAAATCCCTCACTTAGCGACAGATATTTTGGGCTCCACTGTGATCGTAAGTTGTGGACTACTCAGCTTTCGGCGAGAAAGCCTTTCTTTTGTCTGTCCTTCAAATGGCTGGTGCAAGTAATATAAGAAGTAGTTAATGTCACTTTCTGGTTTCTATAGGTGGTTTGTTGTAACATTTTTAGGAGAAAGTAGGAATGCGTATCCACCATCGATCGACAGAATTTTCCAGAGAATTCTGGAAGGTTCTGTTTCTCTTTAGATGATGCCGCACCTCCTTCTGGACCATACCAGTGGGGGAGTTGAACCCTGAACTTCCTCACAAATCAGGCAACCTGGTGACCTAGGGCACCTTTGTTTGAATGGCACGGTTTGGGAGGGGAAATAAACAGTCCGGAAAACTCCACAATGTCCTAATTTCTGGGTTTGACCAATTGTGCAAACTTTTGCACTTCCTGACACCGTAACGTATTGTGCTTCTTTATCCCTACCGGTGTATTGCCTGGAGCATGGGCTGAAGAACGATCTAGAAATATTTTGAATATCAAACCGGTTGCATTGTGGAGTTCATTTTAACTGTCAGGTTTTGAAATGCCTGCGGGCGATTTCTAAACTTCTGCTTTTGTTACAACACCGTCCCCTTTGCACAATGCTAAATTTTGACTCTGTGCTCCTTCGGGGCCAGGATTTATTTCTTGATTTCGTTGGAGAAAGCACACGGAGCTAAAGGTTGGTGTTGGGGCTTTGACGTTCAACATGCTGCTTTTTGTAGGGATCCTAGTTAAAGCTTCCCCAGAACATCTGGCGAAGAAGAGGACAGCATCTCTCTGGATTATGGGTTCCATGATTCTTGTCAGGTGTGAAGAACAGGACCACACCTTTAGCTTCAGTTAAGCTGGTTGTCTTTGGAGATTCTCAGCCATCCAGGTCCTTGTTGTGCCCAAAGGTGCTTTTTTTTCCCCCAAGAAGCAGCTGGACTTTCTTCATTTTCCCCTGAAGACGTTTCGCTTCTCATCCCGGAAGCTTCTTCTGTTCTGATTGAAGGGTGGAGAATGGAAGGATTTATATTCCTTGCAGTCATCTGGTCATTAGTACTCTTTTGAAATCCTCCTGTTCTCCATTGTTCGGTCAGAGCGGAAGAAGCTTCTGGGATGAGAAGCGAGACGTCTTCAAGGAAAAACAAGGAAAGTCCAGTGGCCTCTTGAAAAAAGCCCCTTTGGGACAGTTAGGCTGATTTATTGCTCATCCTACAAGGCAAGAATCTAGTCAGCTAACGGTCAGCATTAATTTGGTGATAGGTAAGAGTCAACAGAATTCAAGAAGGGTTGGCCTTAGATCTTTGTGGGAATGTAAGGAGTTCAGACTGATTCCTCCCTTGGCTCCACCTGCATGATCTGCCTCTTCTTTTCCTACAGTTCTTCTGTTAGAAGGTGTTTCTCTTAGAATCCATCCATCCATCCATCCATCCATCCATCCATCCATCCATCCATATTCTTCAGTCCTGAGTTTTCCTAGCATAGCTCCCTCTGAAGCTGACACATTTTATCTGGTTCCAATAAAGGACTAGAACTGATGATGTTACCTAATTTGGATAATGAAAGATTTGAAAGAAAACCACCAGGCTCAGAGAGCACCAAAACCCCCCCCCCTCCTCCTCCTCTCTTTTCTTCCTCTTCCTCCATTCTTCTGTTCTCCTTTTTTCTCTTCTCCCTCTTCTCCTTCTCCTCATCTTTTCTTTCCTTCTCCTTTCTTTTCTCCTCCTCCTCCTCCTCCTCCTCCTCCTCCTCCCACTGATGATGTTTCCTAGTTGGGTCATGAAACATCTGCAAGAAAACAAGCAAGCTCAGAGAGCATCAAGGATCCCAGAGTTCTCCTCCTCCTCCTCCTCCTCCTCCTCCTCTCTTTTCTTCCTCTTCCTCCATTCTTCTGTTCTCCTTTCTTCTCTTCTCCCTCTTCTCCTTCTCCTCATCCTTTCTTTCCTTCTCCTTTCTTTTCTCCTCCTCCTACTCCTCCTGGTGATGTTCCCTAGTTGGGTAATGAAATGTCTGCAAGAAAACAAGCAAGCTCAGAGAGCATCAAGCATCCCACAGTTCTCCTCCTCCTCCTCCTCCTCCTCCTCCTCCTCCTCCCACTGATGATGATTCCTAGTTGGGTAATGAAACGTCTGCAAGAAAACAAGCAAGCTCAGAGAGCACCAAGGACCCCACAGTTCTCCTCCTCCTCCTCCACCTCACACTGATGGTGTTCCCTAGCTGGGTAAGGAAACGTCTGCAAGAAAACCACCCAGCCCAGAGAGCACCAAAGGCCTTCCCCCTCCCACACACAGATTAACCTGGAAAAAGAAGCAGCTGGTTTAAAGTGTTTCTGGGGTTATTTTTGAGCCTTTGCATGCTCCAATGCCCCATTTTGAAAGGGAAGCCAAGCATTGCATGATTTTGGTTATGAAGTTTAAGCAGCAAAATGTTCTTCTCCTGTTGTCTTCCAAGTCGTGTGGAAAAATTCTGTGTTGCAAATGCTCCCGGTTGCTTTCCTTCCGACATAAACGAAAGCATAAATTGGCTTTCGTAATTTACTAACTGTGTTGATCGCAGGTGAACGGGTGAGCAATCTCCGTTTTTCTCTTGAACCCAATCTTAACGTAGGTCTTTTGGCACCTGAAATCACCGATTGGATCCAGATTAAATTATTTTCACCATAGTAATGAAATAATTAAAAAAAAAGAACTGTGAGGTTTGTTTTTTTTAAATAAATTTTATTAATTTTTCAAATGTTAACAACCAGGTAATTAGGAAGCAGCGTGGTGATAGGGTAATCAATAATCCAATAACAGAGTGATACATAGATATCTCAGTTTACATCAATAAAAGTTCCCTTTTAGGTATTATATCACATTCATATTACTACATTTCTAGCTAAAGTTCAATCAATCCATACATTTATCAATGACATTTTAGTTATACATATCCAAGTCCTGTTTTTAGGTTTTATTTAATTCCAGTTATCGTATTCCAATTTAGCCTTTTATAAGCACTCTTTCTAATTCGGATCGGTTTAGTTTCCCTCATTTCATTATAAACTAATTCTCGTGACGAAAATACACATATTATTCCAAAAGTTAAATTCTTTCTTTATTCATAGCCTTAATGGTTATAGGGAAATGGACTTGTGATAATGAGAGATATGTTACTAGTATTACGAGGCGTTATTAGGATGAGAAATAGAATATATTGGTGAACTGTGAATTTTAAATACCACAAAGACTGAGCTGAACAAAAACTCTTGACTTTGGTGTTGTTGTTTTTTTTCTTCTCCTCCTTATGAAATGACTCGATCCCATTCGATCATCCGGGCCCCGTCTGAAAAAAAATACGCAATTCTGCTTTTCCTTCCACTTGCATCGTTCTGTTCTAAAATAAACTCGTTTGAGAACCAGTTTGCGTTCTATTCTGGGCCTTAAAGAGGTCTTGCAGATCTAGCAACCTTTTGAAGCGATCTACCGTATTTAAAAAAAGTAATAATAATCCGGTTCCCTTTCTTTTGCTCGTGACCCTCTCGTCAGTTGAACGTTGCAATGAAAAAAGCATCTGATCTGGAAGTGCAAGCCAGGGGGACTAATAAGTTAATGAGTTCTTCAGGGAATATAAAGTATAATGAGATCCTTGGGGTGGCTTTTAAGGAATCTGATAAAAGCACTGTTCGTCTATTCTGTTGTGGGTTTTTTTTGTTTTACCCCCCTTTACTTTCACCTGGGAGCATCCATACAGAGTCCATACACACACACACACACACACAGTAAATTCTGTTTCAACATCAATTGTCTATCCTTGTTTAATGTGTTGCATTCACCGTGCAGATCAATCAAAGCTTTGATTGGAACATGATTGGCTGCCATCTTGATTGTCGAAGCACCTTCAGTGGATTTTTGTGGTGCCTCTTCCTCCTCCTTTTTCTCCTTCTCCTTCTGCTCTTTCTCCTTCTTCCCCTTCTCTCTCTCCTTCTCTCTCTTTCTCCTTCTTCTCCTTCTCCATCTCTATCTTCTTTGCCTTCTTCTGTCTCTCCTTCTCCTTCTCTTTCTCCTCCTCCTCCTCATCCTTTCTTCTCTTCACCTTCTCCTTCCCCTCCTCCTCCTCTGCCTCCTCCTTTCTTTTCTTCTCTTTCTCTTTCCTCCTCCTCCTCTCCTCTTCCTCCTTCTTTATTCTCTTCCTCCTCCTCCTCCTTTCTTCTTCTCCTCTCTTCTTCCTTCCTTCCCTCCCTTTCCCTTCCTTCCTCCTCCTCCTCCTCCTCTTGCTCCTCCTCCTTTCTTCTTCTCTCTTCTTCTCCTTCCTTCCTTCCCTCCCTCCTTCCTTCCTCCTCCTCCTCCTCCTCCTCTTGCTCCTCCTCCTTTCTTCTTCTCCTCTCTTCTTCTCCTTCCTTCCCTCCCTCCCTCCTTCCTCCTCCTCCTCCTCCTCTTGCTCCTCTTTCTTTCTTCTCTTCTTCTCCTCTCCTCCTCCTTCTTTTCTCCTTCTGCTCTCCTCTCTCCTCCCTCCCTCCCTTCCTCCTCCTCTCTTCTACTTTCTTCTCTTCTCCTTCTCCTTCCCCCCTCCTCCTCTTTCTCTTTCTCCTTCTCTTCATTCCATAAACTCCACTCCCTTCTAGTGCTGATGATATTACCTAGTCAGGGGATGAAACGTCTGCAAGAAAATCACCCATTCCAGAGACACCCCCCACCTCATTTCAACCCTGCACTACACATATTCTTCTTTATTGGTACATCTCGCCTTGAATAATATGCCATCGTTGGGTGCTATAAGATAAGATAAGATAAGACTAGACAAGACAAGACAAGACAACCTTTATTGTTATTATTATTATTATTTTTTGAACTTACATGAATTCTGTTCTTTTTATTTCTGAATTTCAGTACTGTGGGCACAACGGCACACATCAAAAATGAAATTTAGTGGCCTGCTCTCAAAGTGAAACACGTACATGACACACACCTAAACATACTACGAACAACATGTGTATAGACCCACAACCGTACATGTACGTAGCAAATAAATATTAAATATTGTCCATCTTGAATAGATAATGGAAGGAGGAAGCTTGAGGATTGAAATACGATGCCTAGGATCACATTGAAGCTTATTCTTGCATGCCTGGCGTCATTCTGAATTCGATCCATGACTTGACAACGTCAGGATAGATTCCTGTGTAGAAAAACACAGAAGGAAAAGGCTTCAAGAGCTGATTATTTATTACTTAATGAGAAGGCAAGCGGTCCAAAACTCTAGAACAAACAAAACATTTTCTGAGTTCTTGTGACAGTGCCAAGTATGGGCTAAGGCTGAAGAGAAACAAATTTGCTAATTAGGACTCGGCCTTGCTCTTTAGAATTAGCAATCCGATGATTTGTTTTATGGATTAAACTAAGTTGAACCGGTTAATTTAAAATCTGGGGGAAAGGATGATTGGGTTGGTTTTTGTTTTTTTTTTAAAAAAAGTAGTTTAGACTGGATGTGTACTTCTTACATCACTGGAAAGGAAACACTCCTACAAATATCCATATTTGGATATTTTTCTGGAACTTCGGCTTTTTTTTTTTTTTTTTTGCAAGGGCCGAAAGTGAAAATTTGACACATGGTCTTTTTGAGCAAGTTTTAAGGTTGTCTGAAAAAAAAAAGCTCCGTGGTTTATTACTAAAAGTCCTCACCTGAAATTTGTAATGTATTTTCAGAGAAAGACTCGTTCGCAGGCCATTTGATAAAACAGTTCCTCTTTCCTTATTCTTTCGCTTGCAAAATAACAACAGAGCAATGCTTTACGGAGTCCGTGACTTTGTGCCTCCGTAAAGAGATAATGTTACACAATCCTACGGTGAAAATATCATAATGCTGCATTTTCTTTAGTTGGCAACTTAAAGAGTTTGGTTACATGTGTTTACATGGGCAAAACAACCCAAAATGGGAAGTGGGTGTAACTTGTAACTTGTAAGTAACTTCAACTTTGTTCATTAATCAATACTGCCATCTTGTGAGAATTGCCTGCACTTCTATTCTTTTACAAAGAGATGGTGCTCTATGTTGGAAAATAACATCTTGTACCAAAGCAATTCTCCTGCTCCTCCTGCTCCTGCTCCTCCTCCTTTCTTCTCCTTCTGTTCTCCTTCCTTCCTTCCTTCCTTCCTTCCTTCCTTCCTTCCTTCCTTCCTTCCTTCCTTCCTTCCTTCCTTCCTTCCTTCCTTCCTTCCTTCCTTCTTTCCCTTCTTCTTCCCTCCTCCTCCTCCTCCTCCTCATTTCTTCTCTTTCTGTTCTCCTCCTTCCTTCCTTCCTTCCTTCCTTCCTTCCTTCCTTCCTTCCTTCCTTCCTTCCTTCCTTCCTTCCTTCCTTCCCTTCTTCCCTCCCTCCTCCTCCTCCTCCTCTCTTCTACTTTCTTCTCTCCTCCTCCTCCTCCTCCTTTCTTCTCTTTCTGTTCCCTTCCTTCCTTCCTTTCCTTCTTCCTGCCCTCCCTCCTCCTCCTCCTCTCTTCTACTTTCTTCTCTCCTCCTCCTCCTCTTTCTGTTCTCCTCCTTCCTTCCTTTCTTTCCCTTCTTCCCTCCCTCCCTCCTCCTCCTCCTCCTCTCTTCTACTTACTTCTCTCCTCCTCCTTTCTTCTCTTTCTGTTTCCTTCCTTCCTTCCTTCCTTCTTTCCCTTCTTCCCTCCCTCCCTCCCCCTCCTCCTCTTCCTCCTCCTCCTCCCACTACTACTAAGACAACTACTAAATAATTATGTTTTCAGAATAGGCAGCTTATATTCTCTTTTTATTAAAAAGAACCAACCATCAAATCCGTTGGGAATTTGATAGACAACATAAATGCAAGCCCTCCCCCCCACTTCCAGAAATCAAAACCTACCTAAAACTAATATAAACAGCCAGAACAACCAAAGCAGATTTAAAAATAGTTCAAATTGCTAGATTGCTCTAACAGCTATAATTAAACGCACTATTAAGCCATCGCTTCGGAATATTATCTGCCAAGAACAGAAGAGACAGAAAATAATTATATGTTATATATAACCATTTAGTCATGGGTAGAATTTTAATATATTCTTTTCCTTTCTGTTTTAAGACCAGTATAAGGGAAGGTCTGCTGTTGAAACAAACCAGCTCTTTTCAGAGATGGAAAAGACGCTACTTTAAACTCCGGGGCCGAACCCTTTACTATGCCAAGAATTCCAAGGTAAAAATCTATTACTGAGTTATTAAAGAACATGCTTTGCCTGAATTAATAATTGTATTTTTGAGGATTAAAATATATACATTGCTGGAATAAGAGCGATAAAATATGATTGCTGTTGTATTTTTTTTTCCTTTGTAAGCATTTTCTTTCCTTTTAATTATAGTACAACTTTCTAAAGCATTTGGCTTTTGATTTTGCGAAGAAATTACTAGACAGCCTAGCGAGTGAACGCAGATCGGATTTACACTGTTAGCATTCATTTCAAACTGCTCTTGGGTTAAAACTGGCCTGATCTAAAAGAGATCTAGAAAAGGGGCAGGTAAGATCACTGTTTTTTTTCGGGAAGATTTTGTTTTTTGCCAAGAATCAGGGCAACGCTCAGGTGCCCAGGCAACTGGATCCAGAGATATTGAACTTTGCATTAAATAAAGGGATTTTAAGCTCTGCTATTAGCTCAAGGTGCAGATGGACACGAGATGCTTAAAATCAACAAGAAGGAAACTGAATGAGTTCGAGAATTTATCTTCCTGGGATCCAAAATTGTTCACAACGGCCGTTCTACACCTGAAATCCAACGCAGGATAACGTTAGGCTGCATTGCAAGGGTGAAACCTGAATAAGATTTGGAAAAGCAGAGATACTGATTTAAATTTTTTTAAAAAAAGCAGGCTAGTTAGAGCAATGGTCTTCCTTATAATGATGTCTGGGTGTGAGAACTGGACGCTAAGAATAGCTGGTCAAAGAAGAATTGAACAGTGCTGCTGGCGTAAATTATTGTGTCTCCCGTGGGCACTCAGAGCAAAGCAACAGAGAGGTGCTGAATTGTGTAAAACCAGACACATCCCTGGAAATCCAAATCACAAGACTACGTCTGATTTACTTGGGCCGTGTCGTGCATGCAAATTCATTGGAGAAGACAATGGGGCTAGGAATGGTTAG
This sequence comes from Crotalus adamanteus, assembly GCA_039797435.1. Lineage (NCBI taxonomy): Eukaryota > Metazoa > Chordata > Lepidosauria > Squamata > Viperidae > Crotalus > Crotalus adamanteus. Next base: position 2,833,292 of record CM077921.1, on the reverse strand, counting down.
TGGAACAAGAAGAAGGGGCAAGCCAAGAACAAGCTGGCTTAATAACACCCAAACTGATATGAAAAGGAATATCCCAACAACTAAAAGAAGCGAAAGTCCACGATCTGGATAGAGAGGACTTCTGTGTTGAAAGAATAGTCAAAGAGGCCATCTATATGAACACTGAACAGCCCTCTTTCAATGGTGGGGAGATACGACACCACCCATCTCCTGTCTACAACCTACTCCAGGGGTAGGCCACGTTGGCTCTTTGATGACTTGTGGACTTCAACTCCCAGAATTCCTCAGCCAGGGTACCTACTCCTGACCTAGTCCTTTCAGCAGCTCCAAGAAGGCTCCACACCCATTTGTGCCACTCAGGTGGCCCTGAGGGTGCAGATGAACCTCCAAGTGGCCTCAACGACTCGCAAGAAGAGTACTAACGACCAGAGGACTTGCAAGGAATATAAATCTTTCCGTCCTCCACCCTTCAGTCAGAACTGAAGAAGCTTCTTGGATGAGAAGCCAAACGTCTCCAAGAAAGTCCAGTTGACTTTTGAAAAAGCACTTTTGGGACCACCGTGAGCTGGATTGTCTGAGAGTCTCCAGAGACATTGAAGGCGTCACCTCGTCTGGGTGGCCGCAGACTCCAGGATGGAGATCCCAAGTCGGAGACTTTCACAGCAAGAAGAGCTTGGAAACTCTGTGAAAGTCCCTCATCTTCTCCTTGATTTGGGTTTTAAAAACAAGCCAAGCAGGCTGGTTCAGAATGAGCTCTAAACCTCTAGGCCAAGGATAGGCAACCTTGGCTCTTTTATGACTTATGGACTTCAACTCCCAGAATTCCTGAGCCAGCCACACTGAGGGAAAAGGGAGAGGTTTCCAAGCTGAGCCATGCTGGCTCAGGAATTCTGGGAGTTGAAGTCCACGAGTCATGAGGGGGCCATAGTTCCCCCATGCTGGCTCAGGAATTCTGGGAGTTGAAGTCCACCAATCATGAAGGGGCCATAGTTTCCCCATGCTGGCTCAGGAATTCTGGGAGTTGAAGTCCACGAGTCATAAAAGAGCCAAGGTTGCCCACTCCTGCTCTAGGCTTTCTTTAATATGAAGCAGAAATCAAAATACCTCACTAAACACCGTGGGATAACAGTGATCTTCTGCATGGCCAGTACAGACTTCGGCCAAGTCCACTTTTAAGATAAGATCACGGGCTTTTGCATGATTTGGCAATCAGACCTTAACCCAGGTAGTTCTCGCCTCATGACCACAATGGAGCCCAAAATTTATGTTGCCAAGAAAGACAGTTGTGAGGTGAATTTTGACCCATTTTACGATCTTTCTAGCCACCGTTGTGAAGGGAATCCCTTTAGCCCAGGGGTCTTCAAACTTGGCCCTTTTATGTCTTGTGGACTTCAACTCCCAGAATTCCTCAGCCAGGCACGCTGGCTGAGGAATTCTGGGAGTTGAAGTCCACAAGTCATAAAAGGGTCATAGTTCCCTCATGCTGGCTGAGGGATTCTGGGAGTTGAAGTCCACAAGTCATAAATGGCCAAGTTTGAAGACCCCTGCTTTAGCCGTTAAGTTAGGAACACCGTTGTTAAGTGAATCCGGCTTCCCTGTTGACTTTGCTTGTCAGAAGGTCGCAAAAGGAGATCATGTGACCCCCCCGGGACAGTGTGACCGTCATAAATATGAGTCAGTCGCCGGGCATCTGAATTTTGATCACGTGACCATGGGGATGCTACAACGGCCGAAAGTGTGAATAATGGCGATAAGGCCATTTTTCCCCCACTGCCGTTGTAACTTTGAACGGTCACTAAATGAATTCAAGTAAGTAGAGGACTAGCAGAATGTAGGATCTGGATGGTCATTCTCTTAAACTTGTTCTTCCCGATTCCTGCTAGAAAGGAATGCAAGAAAAAGAAGAAAGGAACCGTTTCTAATCCTCTAAATGTGAAATTATCTTTTATGTCTTATGCTCTAGGTCAGGGGTAGGCAACCTTGGCCCCTTCATGACTGGTGGACTTCAACTCCCAGAATTCCTCAGTCAGCCATGCTGAGGGGAAAGAGAGAGGTTTCCAAGCTGAGCCATGCTGGCTGAGGAATTCTGGGAGTTGAAGTCCACAAGCCATGAAGGGGGCCATAGTTCCCCCATGCTGGCTCAGGAATTCTGGGAGTTGAAGTCCACCAGTCATAAAAGAGCCAAGGTTGCCTACCCCTGCTCTAGAGCAGCGGTTCTCAACCTATGGGTCGCGACCCCATTTGGGGTCGAACGACCATTTTACGGGGGTCGCCAAACAACGCGATCCACCATTTTTCCCCCTCAGGGGGTGCCGCCGTGCATGCGCGCCGCGCATGGGGGTGCCACCGCGCATGCGCGCCGCGTCCGTGTGACGGGGGTCGCCATCACACAAACGTTGAGAACCGCTGCTCTAGAGAGATCCTTACAGTTTAATAGAAATAAATCCATTTGCAGAGGAATCAGTGTTTATATTCATATTTCACCAAATATTTGAGGGATCTCCCATAGATTTTAATTAGGCTGGTTGTTCTGGGATATATGAAAAGCTTTAAGTCACTGGGGAACCCGATGCACATCACAACATGTTTATTCATAAGGGCAGATTTTGAATAATACATAAGGATAATGAGGTAAAGAGGCAGAGCTTAGACATCTTAACTTCCTTTCTTTTTTTTCTTTAAAAAAAAAAAAGAACTCGGCATTTTACCTCATTCATGTTCCTAGACTTCTTTACGGGTTCAGCCTGTCGGTTTAGGTGCTGTGATATTTTTTTTTCCCATTAAAAAAAAAGCAGGAGAATGGACGCTTAAAGTCTCAAATTTAGCAGAAATAGCTAAGATTTCTGCTTATTTGAAGGATCATTCACAAGAAAGATACATTCCGGTTTGGAGAAGATGGATAGATTATATTCAGGATAAATATGGGACTAAAAAGTTCCAATTACTTTATGAGTAAATTTTAGAGTATTATTATTATTAATAGTTTACTATAGTGGAATTTTTATTAGTTTTATTATTATTTTTAGTATTAATATTGTTTAACAATTTGGATATTGTATTGTTCAAGAATTAGGATATTAACTTGTTTATATTATTATGTTTATTTTTAATTTGTTTATTTTTATGTTAAAGGGGAGTTAAAGCGCATTATGGACTGGGTTATTTACATAGTTGGTTAATGTTAGTTAGAGTATGATTATTGTATTTGTTACCCTGTACTCAGCTCTGGGAAGTGGGGGAGGGAGAGGGTTTTTTATTTAGGGTGGGTGGGTTTTGGGGTGTATGTTGTAACTTTTATAAAACTTTTCAAAAAAAAAAAAAGCAGGAGAAAATTAACGAGAAAAGCTGACTTGCCTCTCTGTCTTTCTTCCCACAGTCCTTAATATTCGATGAGGTTGACCTGTCAGATGCCAGTGTGGCTGAATCGAGCACAAAAAATGTCAACAACAGCTTCACGGTAGGTGACGTGTACACTTGAGGGCTCCTGAGCGGCCGCTGAAAGCTTTGAGATTTCGATTTTTGCTCGGAGAGCAGGGAGGAGAGAAAGAAAGTCAACTGAAGAATATATTGGAATGAAAATTCTTCGGAAAGCCTTGGAAACATGGCAGGTTATGCCCACCCAAGTCTGTTTGGGCTAAAATACAATACAGGAAGTCCTCGTCTTACAACAGTCCATTTAGTGACCACTCAAAGTTACAACGGCACTGAAAAAAGGGACTTAGGACTATTTTTCACTTGACGGCCGTTGTGGCCTCCTCAAGGTCACGTGATCCAAATTTAGACGCTTGGCAACTGGCATGTACTTACGACAGTTGCCAGTGTCCCTAAAGTCACGTTATTCCTTTTCGCAATCTTCTGGCAAGCCAAGTCGAGGGCAGCCTGTAATAACAAACCACTCAAATTGTGTATTCGTTGCGATAAAGGATAATTAATACAATTAATATTCTACAAGGATTAAGACATTTCCTCTCTGCTTACAGAATTGGCGTTGCTTTAGCTCAGGGGTCTTCCAACTTGGCCCTTTGATGACTTGTGGACTTCAACTCCCAGAATTCCTCAGCCAGCGTGGCTGGCTGAGGAATTCTGGGAGTTGAAGTCCACAAGTCATCAAAGGGCCAAGTTGGAAGACCCCTGTCTTAAATCTAACCAACAAAATGGAGGCTGGCTGGGGAATTCTGGGAGTTGAAGTCCACAAGTCATCAAAGGGCCAAGTTGGAAGACCCCTGTCTTAAATCTAACCAACAAAATGGAGGCTGGCTGGGGAATTCTGGGAGTTGAAGTCCACAAGTCATCAGAGGGCCAGGTTTGAAGACCCCTGTCTTAAATCTAACAAACAAAATGGAGGCTGACTGAGGAATTCTGGGAGTTGAAGTCCACAAGTCATCAAAGGCCCAGGTTTGAAGACCCCTACTATAGCTTGTTGTCCATAGACACAATACCGTTCCTGTCCGTTGTTTAGCTGCATTTTCCAGAATTCAAGTTCCCGCAGAGTCTTTATGTTCAAACTGAGGAGGAGTAGAAAGGAATGTAAAGAAAATGGAGGAAATAGACAGTTCCTAATCCTCTAAGTGCATACTTAACTGCATGCCTTAGGCCCTTTTTCCCCCCCTTGATTTGATGCAAACGTTGGTTTGCGGAAGGAAAAAGCAGAGTAGAAGAAAGTTCTTTCAGAGGTGTCCACAAGATATGGTCCAAAAAAACCAGGTTGCAACCATGTGAACAAATTCACACCGTTTTTTTACGTGGGATATTCTTGGAAAGCTTTTAGTTGTTCCACTGAAGTCAGCCCGTAATGAAAAGGCCGAGCACAATGAAACAAGCTTCCCTTCTCTGCGTACAATCCTTTGCGGTGCAGAGAGCTGGGTTGTTTTTTTTTTTTGTGTGTGTGTGTTATTTTTTTTACCTCTTTCGTAACTGGGAGCAATTTAATGAGGGATGGGGCTCTCCTGCGGCTAGGTGAGCCTTCTGTAAAGGTGACTCTACATTTGTTGTTCAAAAGCAACCGATTTTGCAGCCTCCCAGGGGTGTTTGGTTCGAAAAAGCCATTGTCTCTGGGCTCACCCACTCCTTATCTCCAAAATCTGGCGCTCTCCCCGGTTAAATATTGGATTGCATGAAATAATAGTCCTTTTCCTCGTTCAGCATCCGTGAAAGAGGGCCGTTTTACCTGCCTCGTGAAAGTACAGCCCTTCTGTTCTTCGTTTGATCAGATAACGCACAAAATCTCCCGGCTGGTCTTTTACGAAGCCGGTCCTGTTTCCATTGACGAATTCTCCGGCTTCTGTTGCTTCACCTTTTACCTTTTTTAAATTTTTTATTTTTTATTTTGCTCTGCCAACAGCTTTGTTGTTTCGTTCTGGGCACCTGGGAAAAGTACAGCTGCCTTTTCTTAGCTCTTAAAGCAGAGGTTGGGGAACTTCAACAAGAGCCGAGGTGGCGCAGCAGTTAGAGTGCAGTACTGCAGGCCACTTTAGCTGATTGTGTTCAGCAGGTCAGCGGTTCAAATCTCACCGGCTCAAGGTTGACTCAGCCTTCCATCCTTCCGGGGTAGGTAAAATGAGGACCCAGATTGTTGGGGGCAATGTAAATATATATATACACATTGCTTACTGGTGTACACCGCTTAGAGAGTGCTTGCACTTAAAGTGGTATATAAGTCTCATAAATAAATAAATAAATAAACTCCCAAGATTCTTAGAACGAAGGAGAAATTTCCTGACAGTTGGAACAATTAACCAGCGGAACGACTTGCCTCCAGAAGTTGTGCATGCTCCAACCCTGGAGGTTTTTAAGAAGAGACTGGACAGCCATTTGTCTGAAATGGGATAGGGTTTCCTGCCTGAGCAGGGGGTTGGACTAGATGACCTCCAAGGTCCCTTTCAACTCTTCTCTTCTCTTCTCTTCTCTTCTCTTCTCTTCTCTTCTCTTCTCTTCTCTTCTCTTCTCTTCTCTTCCCTTCCCTTCCCTTCCCTTCCCTTCCCTTCCCCTGTCCTCTACCATTCCATTCCATTCCATTCCACATTTTCTATTCTAATCCATTCCGTTCTATTCCATTCCACATTTTCCATTCCATTCCTATTAAGGAATTCTGGGAGTTGAAGTCCACAAGTCATAAAGGGACCCTAGTTCTCCCCCCCCCCCAGCAAGTACAGATACTGCTCAGGTTACAACAGTTCGTTTAGGGATTGTTCGAATTTACAACTGCAATGAAAAGATTGACTTATGAGTTATGATTGTCTTTCACACTTAACAACCATTGCAGCATCCCCATGGTCACATGATCAAAATTCAGACATTCAGCAACTGACTCATATTTACGACGGTCGCAGTCTCCCAGGGTCACGCAATTTCTTTTCTGCAACCTTTCTCTGATTATGCAAATCATACCCCGCATAATAATAATAATAATAATAATAATAATAATAATAAAGATCTGCAAAAAATATCATTTGCCTGTAAGCAAAAACTGGTGGGATCATAAAATAGAGAAAGTCATAGAAAATGATAAAATTAAACTGCTCTGGGACTTCAGAATTCAAACAGACAAGCACCTGCAACATAACACCCCAGACTTAACAATTGTCGATAAGAAAGACAAAAAAGTCTGGATAGTGGACGTGGCAGTGCCTGGAGACAGCAGAATAGAAGAGAAAGAACTGGAGAAGATAACAAAATACAAAGACCTACAAATAGAAATAGAAAGACTGTGGCAAAAGCAAGCAAGGGTAGTACCAATAGGCTCCTTGGGTGCAATCCCAAAACAGCTGGAGCACCACTTGAACACCATTGGCATTGACAAATTCGCTATTAGTCAATTGCAAAAGGCGGCCTTATTAGGAACTGCTTCCATCCTGCGACGATATCTGTAATACCATCAAACATCCACATCTGCCTATCCCAGGTCCTGGGTAAGGACTCGATAGGTAGACAAAATGCCAAATCCAGTCTGAACATCTGGCTGACTGTGCGATGATCGATAATAATAATAATGTTGGAAGGGACCTCGGAGGTCATCTAGTCCAACCCCTTGCTCAGGCAGGAAACCCTGTACCATTTCAGACAAATGGCCATCCAGTCTATTCTTAAAAACTTCCAGGGTTGGAGCATTCACGGCTTCTGGAGGCAGGTTGTTCCACTGGTTAGTTGTTCTCACTGTCAAAACCCTTTCTTAAAGCAACTATTGATAGCGCAATCTTTCCCAGAATTGGCTCTGTTGGCTGTAGACAACGCCCAGGCCTGTTATGTGGGACTGTTAAGCCAAGATCACCTCTTGTACTTTCTTATCTGATTGTTGGACGGGAGATCCCGAGATGAATATCTCAAGGTGGCCCACTGGGTGCTCCCTCCTCTCATTTTTCCCCAAACAATGCTTTGAGTTAAGTAGGGTGGGGAGAAAGAGAGAGAGAGAGAGAGAGAGAGAGAAAGAGAGAGAGAGAGAGATCGAACTGAGGTCACTTTATGAGTTTCTGTGGAGCTAGATGGCTTCATTTCGTCAACATACTTATTTGCCGAAGTCCAGTGGTGGGATTCAAATACGTGAACAACTGGTTCTCTACATGGATGCCACTTCCGGAAGTCCATTCTGGGCCTGGGCAACAAAAGATTAGCTACCGGGTGCGAACCGGCTGAATCCCAGCACTGCCGAAGTCCTAACCCAAGTCTTCCTGGTGGGATTGTTTTCGACACTTGGATGCAGCTGAAGAAGGAACTTAATAATATGTAAGTAAAGGAGAGCAGAACAATTAACCAGTGGAACAACCTGCCTCCAGAAGCGGTGAATGCTCCCACACTGGAAGTTTTTAAGAAGAGACTGGACAGCCATTTGTCCGAAATGGTATAGGGTTTCCTGCCTGAGCAGGAGGTTGGACTAGATGACCTCCAAGGTCCCTTCCAACTTTATTATTATTAGTATTAATATTATTATTAGTATTAGTATGGATCATTGCACAGTCAGCCAGATGTTCAGACTGGATTTGGCATTTTGTCTACCTATCGAGTCCTTCCCAAGGACCTGGGATAGGCAGATGAGGAGGTTTGATCTCGTCACAGGATGGAAGCAGTTCCTAGTAAGGCCGCCTTTTGCAATTGACTAATGGCGAATTTGTCAATGCCGATGATGGTGCTCAAGTGGTGCTCCAGTTGTTTTGGGATTGCACCCAAGGCACCTATTACTATTGGTACTACCCTTACTTGCTTTTGCCACAGTCTTTCTATTTCTATTTGTAGGTCTTTGTATTTTGTTATCTTCTCCAGTTCTTTCTCGTCTATTCTGCTGTCTCCAGGCACTGCCACCTCCACTATCCAGACTTTTTTGTCTTTCTTATCGACAATTGTTAAGTCCGGAGTGTTATGTTGCAGGTGCTTGTCTGTTTGAATTATGAAGTCCCAGAGCAGTTTAATTTTATCATTTTCTATGACTTTCTCTATTTTATGATCCCACCAGTTGTTGTTGTTATTATTATTATTATTATGGATCATCGCACAGTCAGCCAGATGTTCAGACTGGATTTGGCATTTTGTCTACCTATCGAGTCCTTACCCACGACCTGGGGTAGGCAGATGTGGATGTTTGATAGTATTACAGATCTCGTCATAGGATGGAAGCAGTTCCTAGTAAGGCCACCTTTTGCAATTGACTAATAGCAAATTTGTCAATGCTGATGGTGTTCAAGTGGTGCTCCAGTTGTTTTGGGATTGCACCCAAGGAGCCTATGACTATTGGTACTACCCTTGCTTGCTTTTGCCACAGTCTTTCTATTTCTATTTGTAGGTCTTTGTATTTTGTTATCTTCTTCTTCTTCTTCTTCTTCTTCTTCTTCTTCTTCTTCTTCTTCTTCTTCTTCTTCTTCTTCTTCTTCTTCTTCTTCTTCTTCTTCTTCTTCTTCTTATTATTATTATTATTATTATTATTATTATTATTATTATTATTATTATTATTGATCATCGCACAGTCAGGCAGATGTTCAGACTGGATTTGGCATTTTGTCTACCTATCGAGTCCTTACCCAGGACCTGGGATAGGCAGATGTGGATGTTTGATGGTTTATTATTATTATTATTATTATTATTCTGCCTTTCTGTCTGTTTTCCTTTCTTTCACTCTCTCTTCCCTGAACGCAACAGATGTTTAACTGGGAATCTGATTTAGTTGAGCTGACGGATCAACTCAACCTTCCCCTCAATTCTTCCAAGAATCCCATTAGGAAACTCTAAAGGTGCTTTTTCCAAAAGGCAACTGGAATTTCTTGAGGGTTTTTCTTTTCCCCTTGGAAAAGTTTCGTTTCTCACCTAAGAAGCCTCTTCAGTTCAGTTCTTCAGTTCAGAACCGAAGAAGCTTCTCGGAATGAGAAGCAAAAGGTTTTCAAAGAAAAAAAAACCAAGAAAATTCAGTTGCTTTTCGGGGAAAAAAAAAACTCCTTTGGGACAACCTGGATGATTGAGAATCTCCACAGACCATTAAGATACTTTTAGCTAATACTACTACTACTACTAACAACAACAACAATAACAACATGATTATTTTCCACTTAGTGGTTTATTTGGAAATTTTATTGGGTCTTTCTAGAAGAAAGTTGGAGGGGTAGAAAACAGCGTAGCTGACGGGAAGCGATGGTATTTTGTGCCTGATCATGCTTCCTGCAACTTTGCAAAGAGGCAACGGTTGCTTTGAAAACAACGTTGCTGCTTTAAAAGAGATGCACAAAACCTTCCAGTTGATGGCCAAGAATCTGTTTTGAAGGCTTCATGATTTGGTTTGATCACAGTGTGAATAATTGAGTCAATTATCCAGTTTATTTCTTCTGTTCTGTTCCCTTCCCTTCTTATTCTATTCTATTCTATTCTATTCTATTCTATTCTATTCTATTCTATTCTATTCTATTCTATTCTATTCTATTCCATTCCATTCCATTCCATTCCATTCCATTCCATTCCATTCCATTCCATTCTATTCTATTCTATTCTATTCTATTCTATTCTATTCTATTCTATTCTATTCTATTCTATTCTATTCCATTCCATTCTATTCTATTTCCATTCCATTCCATTCCATTCCATTCCATTCCATTCCATTCCATTCTATTCTATTCTATTCTATTCTATTCCATTCCATTCCATTCCATTCCATTCCATTCCATTCCATTCCATTCCATTCTATTCTATTCTATTCTATTCTATTCTATTCTATTCTATTCTATTCTATTCTATTCTATTCTATTCTATTCCATTCCATTCTATTCTATTTCCATTCCATTCCATTCCATTCCATTCCATTCCATTCCATTCCATTCTATTCTATTCTATTCTATTCCATTCCATTCCATTCCATTCCATTCCATTCCATTCCATTCCATTCCATTCCATTCCATTCCATTCTATTCTATTCTATTCTATTCCATTCCATTCCATTCTATTCTATTTCCATTCCATTCCATATTTTCTATTCTATTCTATTCTATTCTATTCTATTCTATTCTATTCTATTCTATTCTATTCTATTCTATTCCATTATTTCTTCCAACTCAGAGCAAGAAATACAGTTTGGCAGCCTAAATAGATAGATAGATAGATAGATAGATAGATAGATAGATAGATAGATAGATAGATAGATAGATAGATAGATAGATAGAGATAGATAGATAGATATAGAGACAGACAGACAGACAGACAGACAGGATAGATGATAGAGAGATAGAGCAATAGTGAGATAGATAACCTTTATTGTCATTTTTTATTGTGGGCACAATGGTACAAATTAAAAATGAAGTTTAGTTGCTTGTTCATTTGCCGACGTTCAGGAAAAGGATACTAAGGGTGTGAAGGGGGCAGGAAAGAGAAGGACGAAAAAAGATCCTTCTGTTTAGTTTATATTAAAATGCTCGGGAGTTTCTGCTGTTTCCACGTGACTCTTGGGCTGTGTGTGTGTGTGTGTATGTGTGTGTGTGTGTGTGTGTGTGTGTACTGAGTGAGCTTGCCTGATGTGTTAGTGCCATTTGTGGAGAGAAGCGAAGACTGAACACATTGCTAAAAAGACAGGGTAAATTGTGGCCAGGAAGATCTTCTAATTTGGAAGATGCTAAACCAGGTTTATCAAATAGACAATGCTCTAGTGGAACTTTACATGGAATTGAGATTCTGGAATTGCGTTCTGCTGATGTTAATAGATTATAGCATCATTTAAGCTTTCCAAAATGATGTCTCCGGAAAGGTAAAAAATATAGCAAGCGATGCATTTAGCCAGGATGGAAAAAGTATGTTCTCTGCTTCATGTTCTAAACTTGTTGCTTCTCAGAAGTCAGAGGTGTATATTGTTCGTCTTCGTTTTAATAATCCTGAGGAATTTTAGACCAAGGAAGTGATATTCGAATTTAAGATTTGGCAGGGCGACCCATCTGAATGGGAATGTTCTTCAACTCAGATAATTGACAGCCTTCCTCTGTCAGGCTGTGCTGTGTTTTGCTTAGCACGACAATCTCTGGTTATCCAAAATCCTTAGATAATTGTATGCTTGTCAAATGCAGGATATCAAGAAAGATTTATCTCTCCCAACCCTCGTTACTTCTTTATAAAACTACAGACAGTGTTTTAAAACACACCCGTAGAACATTCTGATATTTTTTTTTCCCCCTCTGGGCGTGTACAAATCTAGTGCTGGCAAAGTCAATGATTGTGTTCTGAAGTGTACAACAACGAAAGCTTTTTTTGAGTATTGTGGCTGCTGGTTTAATTTGCTCTTACGACGGCGATAAAGGGGAAATTCTCCTTTATGTGTCGGAGAAAAGGACGTTTCCTTATTTTTATGTTCCATTTGGGTCTGCCTTCCCTTTAGCAATTTGCAATCCTAACCGGAGCGATCTTTTTCAGATAATCACCCCATTCAGGAGACTGATATTGTGTGCAGAGAACAGAAAAGAGATGGAAGACTGGATTACTTCGTTGAAGTCGGTCCAGTCCCGAGAACATTACGAGGTAAGCTGAATGGGCCTTTGGGACTGCTGTTTTTTTTTTTAAAGGATAATTCAGGATTGTCCCTTTATTAAGATGCAAAAAACAGGAAGGAAAATGTTTGTGTTCTTAATAAACGCACGAAGACTGAGCTGAGGTTTATATTTAGCCTGTTCTTTCTTTTTTCTTTTTTGCTTCAAAAGAATGAATGTCTTATTTTTTTGGGGGGGGGGGTTTGCTTGAAAGAAGAACTTCTCCAAAATGTGGTGATGGTAACCCTGGCACATCATGCATGTGGCAATCTGTCTTTTAACTTTTTTTACTAGGCAGCCCAGTTTAATGTGGAACACTTTTCAGGGATGCACAACTGGTATGCTTGTTCCCACGCGAGGCCCACTTTTTGCAACGTCTGCCGCGAAAGCCTCTCCGGAGTTACTTCCCACGGTTTGTCTTGCGAAGGTAATAGTTTAGCCCTAAAAGGCAGAGTTAAGAGTCCCTTTGCTTAAATAGAGCAGTAATTTCTGCTGGCTTGTGTCAGTTCAACGTCTTTCTTTCTAGCCTGGACAATTCAGCCGTGCTTTCATTCATCGGTTAGTGAATCTGCCTTTTCCGAGAATGGATTGCCGTTTGCTGATCTGCGGGCATGCGATGGGTCACGGGAGATCCTTGACTTGCGACTGGGGTGTTGGTTGTAAGTCGCTATAGTTGTAAGTTGAGGCATCTCAATGGCTGGTTTGGACTGTTCAGCCCATCGGAGAAATGGTGGCCTTGCAGCTTCAACGTGACCGTTGGCTGCAATCGCTCAGATTTGTTCTGCTTTTTGGATAAGAACAAAATTCACATGACGTGTTCGAACCTGACAGGTCCCAGCAATTTGTTTTATTTCTTTTTTGCATGGAGCATGAGAAGGAAGAGAACCTGCAGTAGCTGGGGTCAGGACTTTGATTAAATGTGGGTCATATATAGAATAGAATAGAATAGAATAGAATAGGATGGGATGAGATGGGATGGGGTGGAATGGAACGGAACGCAACAGAATAGAAAATATGGAATGGAATGGAATAGAATAGAATAGAATAGAATAGGATGGGATGGGAAGGGATGGGATGGGATGGGATGGGACGGGACGGGATGGAGCAGAATGGAACGGAACGCAACAGAATAGAAAATATGGAATGGAATGGAATGGAATAGAATAGAATAGGATGGGATGAGATGGGATGGGGTGGAATGGAACGGAACGCAACAGAATAGAAAATATGGAATGGAATGGAATAGAATAGAATAGAATAGAATAGAATAGAATAGAATAGGATGGGATGGGAAGGGATGGGATGGGATGGGATGGGACGGGACGGGATGGAGCAGAATGGAACGGAACGCAACAGAATAGAAAATATGGAATGGAATGGAATGGAATAGAATAGAATAGGATGGGATGGGATGGGATGGGATGGGACGGGATGGAGCGGAATGGAACGGAACAAAACAGAATAGAAAATATGGAATGGAATGGAATACCATTTCTGACAGATGTCAGTCCACTCTCTTCTTGAAAGCCTCCAGTGATGAAGCTCCCACAAGTTCTCAAGGCCAGCTGTTCCACTGGTTAATTGTTCTCACTATTAGGAAGTTTCTCCTTAAATGAGTACCTTGATTCATTCCATGTACAATTCTTGGATTCCATTTGCAGGATTTTTTAGACCCGGTTATCCATGTTATTGGAAACTAAATAACATGCTCGGGGGATCCCCAGGTGACTGTTAATGCTTGCTGACAAGTTAAACTGTAAGTCCCAGGATTTGGATCTTGTCAGATTAATGTTTTTGCTTTTCTTTCTTTGGAACCAACAAAGGCATTTGGAGAGACAGCTGTTCTTGGAAAGCCACCAGCTCAAAACTTCTGGGATGCTGAATCGCCCGCTTGCAAGCAACAGGCGTTCACTGTGATAAATAATAATTATCAGGGACTTGGCTAAGGTCTGAAGTGGTTTTCAGCCCTTGTTTATGTAAGAGTGCAGATGCTATGCATCTTGACTTCATAAGGTGTCTTACAAAGAGACTGCCTAGCAGCCTCACTTGTGTGTGTACGTGTGTATGAGGAGGATCATAATGCCTCCACGGGACTGAATAGATCAGGTATCAGAGGGAAGGATGAGAAACAATGGTTGGAAGCTGATCAAAGAGAGAAGCAATCTGGAATTAAGGAGAATCTTCCTAACAGTGAGGACAATCAAGCAGTGGAACAGAAGTTGCCATCAGAAGTGGTGGGCACTCCATCACTGGAGGTTTTTAAGAAGAGACTGGACATTCACTAGTCTGAGATGGTATAGGGGCTGGACTAGAAGACCTCCAAGGTCCTTTCCAGCTTCTGTTCTACTCTATTCTGTTCTGTTCTGTTCTGCTCCACCCCATCGCAATCTATTCTATTCTATTCTATTCTATTCTATTCTATTCTATTCTATTCTATTCTATTTTCCAGGATCTATTCTGTTCTGTTCTGTTCCGTTCCGTTCTGTCCCATTCCGTTCCATTCCATTCCATTCCATTCTATTCTATATTCTCTTCTATTCTGTATTCTCTTCTCTTCTCTTCCCTTCCATCCCATCCCATCCCATTCTATTCTATATTCTCTTTTATTCTGCATTCTCTTCTCTTCCCTTCCCATCCCATCCCATCCCATCCCATCCCATTCTATTCTATATTCTCTTCTATTCTGCATTCTCTTCTCTTCCCATCCCATCCCATCCCATCCCATCCCATCCCATCCCATCCCATCCCATCCCATCCCATCCCATCCCATCCCATCCCATCCCATCCCATCCCATTCTATTCTATTCTATTCTATTCTATTCTATTCTATTCTATTCTATTCTATTCTATTCTATTCTATTCTATTCTATTCTATTCTATTCACCTTTGGTGAAGGTTGGAAGCAAATCCTTCTTCCTAAATGGGTATTTGGTTAAGATGGATTTTGTGACACGAAGAAATAACGTTTTCAGGAATCTATCTATGTTTCTTTTTAAAAATTCATTTCCTTTTTCCTAGTATGCAAGTTCAAGGCTCACAAAAGGTGTGCTGTTCGGGCCATAAATAATTGCAAATGGACAACGTTGACTTCAATTGGAAGAGATATCATTGAGGATGAAGATGGTGTAAGTCTTTGCAACATGCATGCTTCAGTTTTTTGTTGAAAAACAATTGGCTGTAATAACAATTAGGCAGGGTGGGTTGTAGCTAGCGGTGGGCCCTGTCTAGCAAACATGTTTTTAGCACATGATGTCCTATTGAATTCAGGATGTAACTCTATCACCAAGAAGACCTTGGACTATTTTCAAGTAGGCCCCAGGGAGTTACAGATTTCTTTCCGGCAGGCTTGGAGGTGTCTATAATAGCTTCATTCACAGCTGCAGAAAATGGCCAGATTTTAGGACCAATAGGCCACCTGGTCTTCCAGTTGTGAAGAAAGAACACTAGTGGCCAAGGGTTGAGAATGAGAAGCTGTACAATGTCACTGGTAAAATGCTGAGGGTGTCTGTTCAGCTTCTTAAGAAATACAGTAGCTTTTCTTCCAGGCATCTTTGAAGTGTTGTGGAAATCCTTGGGATTATCCTCATCTTGAACCTCATTCTGCATCTTCATCCTCAACCTCATTCTCATCCTCATCTTCATCTTTATCTTCATCCTCATTCTCACTCTCAACTTCAGTCTCAACCTCAACCTAAGTCTTAACATCATTTTCATCCTCATCCTCATCCTCACCCTTATCCTCAACCTCTTCAACTTCAGCATCATTTTTATCTTCAACCTCAACTTCAGTTTCAACCTCAACCTCAGCCTTAACATCATTTTCACCCTTACTCTCACCCTCACCTCAACCTCAACCTCAATCTTATCCTTATCCTTATCCTCAACCTCAACTTCAACTTCAGCATCATTTTTATCCTCACCTTCATCTTCAACCTCAGTTTCAACCTCAGCCTTAATTTCACTCATCTTCATCATTCTCAACCTCAACCTCATCCTCAACCTCAGTTTCAACCTCATCCTCACCCTAACCCTCAATCTCATTGCCACCCTCAACATCAATCTCATCCTCATCCTCAACCTCAACCTCATCCTCATCCTCAACCTTATCCTCATTTTCATCTTCATCCTCATCCTCAACCTCATCCTCATCTTCATCCTCATCCTCATCCTCAACCTCATCTTCATCCTCAACCTCATCCTCATCTTCATCTTCATCCTCAGCCTCAGCCTCAGCCTCAACCTCAGTTTCAACCTCATTCTCACCCTAACCCTCAATCTCATTGCCACCCTCAACATCAATCTCATCCTCATCCTCAACCTCAACCTCATCCTCATCCTCAACCTTATCCTCATTTTCATCTTCATCCTCATCCTCAACCTCATCCTCATCTTCATCCTCATCCTCATCCTCAACCTCATCTTCATCCTCAACCTCATCCTCATCTTCATCTTCATCCTCAGCCTCAGCCTCAACCTCAGTTTCAACCTCATTCTCACCCTAACCCTCAATCTCATTGTCATCCTCAACCTCAACCTCATCCTCAACCTCATCCTCATCTTCATCTTCATCCTCATCCTCAACTTCAACCTCATCCTCATCGTCATCCTCACCTTCCTCAGTTTGCACCCCACATTCTTTTTTGTACAACTAAAGGCTGATTATATGGTATTCCTGCCTCCTCTTTCCCCCAGTGAGATTGGTTGAGCCAAGAGACCCTGATTGACCTCAAGTCACCCAGCTTTCATGTCTAAGGGTAGACTAGAAGTCATGATCCTCTTGGTTTCTAGCTCATTGCACTCATATGGCTCCTTTTACTCTTTGGAACATGAGGATGGCCTCAACCAAGGAAAAACACCAGGATAAAGTCCCTTGTGAGTGACTGGACCTCTTCAGATCAGAGTGTCAACATCCAGCTCGAGAATCCAAATAAAACTCCAGATTGATTCTGTTTCTGAAAATCTTACTGTTTATTGAATACGCTGCTTGGTTATGTCAAAGCAAAACTAACTCTGAGGTTCCCACACCGATTCGTAGACTTAAACAATCATTTTCCCAGCCAAACTCCCAATGTCTTACATCATTCACATCATGAAGTCCACTTTGTGATGGGAACCATCTGCTTCAAATCCACACCTGTTCTGATGTCCTTGACAAGGCTTCAGGCTCCCGCTGTCTGCAGCTGAATCAAAGAGGTTTCATTCCTCCATTTAACCCAGTTGAAAGTAACACCTCCCACCATCTTAATGTAAAGGAAAGTTGAAATGCAAAGTTTCATCCTGGATCAAAAGCTGACCCAGAGTAGTTTGAAAATGGACCAACCAATTCCCCACTCTAGGAATGAGACTGAAGTCAAAAGGGATGGAAGTTGAACTTTCTTATTTCTCCTCCCATTGACTCCAATCAACCTCCCCTCCAGGTAGCCATGCCTCATCAGTGGCTAGAAGGCAACCTTCCGGTCAGCGCCAGATGTGCTGTGTGTGACAAAACCTGTGGCAGTGTTCTCCGCCTGCAAGATTGGAAGTGCCTTTGGTGCAAGACAATGGTAAGTGTGGGCCGTGCTTTTGTGAAGATGTTCTCCTGGACTGGGACAAGAAGCTGACCATAAAGCATGGACAGTGGTGGTGGTGGTGATAAAAGAGTCACACTGACAGTCTTGGTTGTGTGTTTGAACCTTTTTAGGTGCATCGACAAGGACTGGGGCTCCAGTGGGCTTGTTTGTGACTGGGGGGGGGGTGTCTTTGATGCTTTGGGTTTCCTTGCAGATGTTTCATTACCCAGCTGGGTAGCACCATCAGTGTTTGGGACCATAATCGCGACTGCTTTCACCCTCCAGTTAATTAAGTCCTAGTGGACAATCCCTTAAAGAGGAGCCAGCCGTGTGCTGCAGCTGCCAAAAAAGCCAACACAGTGCTGGGCTGCATTAACAGAGGGGCAGAATCAAGATGAGGTGAAGTGTTAATGCCACTTTACAATGCCTTGGTAAGGCCAAACTTGGAATACAGCATCCAGTTTTGGTCACCATGATGTAAAAAAGATGTTCAGACTCTAGAAAGAGTACAGAGAAGAGCAACAAAGATGATCAGGGGACTGGAGGCCAAAACATATAAGGAACGGTTGCTGGAATAGGGTATGTCTAGTTTAACGAAGAGAAGGATGAGGGGGGACATGATAGCAGTCTTCCAGTATCTCAGGGGCTGCTCCAAAGAAGAGGGAGTCAAGCTCTTCTCCAAAGTGCCTGAAGGCAGGACAAGAAGCAACGGATGGAAACCAATCAAGGAGAGAAGCAACCTGGAACTAAGGAGAAACTTCCTGACAGTTAGAACAATTAACCAGTGGAACAACCTGCCTCCAGAAGCAGTGAACGCCCCAACACTGGAAGTTTTTAAGAAGAAACTAGACAGCCATTTGTCCGAAATGGTATAGGGTTTCCTGCCTGAGCAGGGGGTTGGACTAGATAACCTCCAAGATCCCTCCCAACTTTATTATTAATATGGATCATCGCATAGTCAGCCAGATGTTCAGACTGGATTTGGCATTTTTGTCTACCTATCGAGTCCTTACCCAGGACCTGGGATAGGCAGATGTGGATGTTTGATGGTATTACAGATATCGTCGCAGGATGGAAGCAGTTCCTAATAAGGCCGCCTTTTGCAATTGACTAATGGCGAATTTGTCAATGCCGATGATGGTGTTCAAGTGGTGCTCCAGTTGTTTTGGGATTGCACCCAAGGAGCCTATGACTATTGGTACTACCCTTGCTTGCTTTTGCCACAGTCTTTCTATTTCTATTTGTAGGTCTTTGTATTTTGTTATCTTCTCCAGTTCTTTCTCATCTATTCTGTGTCTCCAGGCACTGCCACGTCCACTATCCAGACTTTTTTGTCTTTCTTATCGACAATTATTATTATTATTATTATTATTATTATTATTATTATTATTATTATTATTATTATTATTATCATTATTATTATTATTATTATTAGGACCTCCTGTCATTAGGGAGTTTCAAATCAAAGCATAGATTTCTCTAAAGCTGTCCACTTCCTTAAAAATCCACTACGTTATCCATTTTGCCCTTTGTGTTAATGGCACAGAGGTGAAAGTGAATTGACTGCAATAACGCATGTTTCCAGATCGCATTGAGGATTCATTTGTGGTTGCTAGGAACCTACTACTTACTGCTTAAGTTACAGCAACTTAAAATATACAGGTAGCCCTCAAGGTACGACCGCAATCGACCCCCCAGAGTTGCGGTTGCTAAGCGAGACATCTGTTAAGGGAGTTTTGCCCCACTTTACGACCTTTCTCGCTATGGTTGTAAATGAATCACTGCAATTGTTAAGTCAGTAACACGGGGTTCTTAAGGAAATCCATCTTCCCCCATTGACTTTGCTGGTCAGAAAGTCGCGAAAGTGACCCCGGGACTCTGCAACTGTCATAAGTCCATGCCAGTTGCCAAGCATTTGAATTTTGATCACGTGACCGTGGGGATGCTGCAACGGTTGTAAATGTTAAAAAGCACTTTTTCCAGTGCTATTGTAACTTGGGACGGTCACTAAAGGAGTGGTTGTTAAGTCAAAACTGCCTTTATTTATTTATGAGGAATTGCTCTCATGAACTCATTGGCTCTTACGGTGCATCTCTCAGTTGATTCCCTGTCTTTTTGAAGAAA
The DNA here is from genome assembly GCA_039797435.1 of Crotalus adamanteus. NCBI lineage: Eukaryota > Metazoa > Chordata > Lepidosauria > Squamata > Viperidae > Crotalus > Crotalus adamanteus. The sequence goes on along the minus strand of CM077921.1, from coordinate 2,813,644 downwards.
TTGTTTATGACATCCTTTTAATAAAGAAAATAGCCAAAGAAACTCTGGATGAATCTTCAGCTATTATAATAAGCTATTTATTTAGAACTTGGATGCAAAGCTACCAGCCCTAGCGGTTGCTTCCCAGCTTGTCAGCTGCCTGATTTCCTTTTAAGTTTCTGTGCCATTCCTGATAGTTAACCTAATTAGTTTAATTTCATTTCGTTTAATTTAATTCCATATCAGCTTGATTTATAATTTTAACCATGTTTTCGTCCCCCGGATAAGACCAAACAGCTCACCTAATTAAAAGTAATCAGACCATGAAGCATAAACAAATGGATCTGCAACCTGAAATTTCGTTTTAATAGGGCGTCTGTTTTCTCCTTCATATGCTTTTATTCCTTTTGAAAATCAAAAGATGCATGATAAGCAGCTGTCTCCTCTACGCACCCACTGAATTATGGACAAATAGTGCTTTTCTTCTGGCTCATGGTGGACCTTGTCAATGGGGTTTTTTAAAAAGATTGTTTTGACGGGTCTGTTAAAACGGTCTTTATGTATCTTGTCTTTTGTACTTCTGCGATAGGTCAAAAGGTGTAAACTTAGCAAGAGTTTGAAGTTACTTGTTAGAGAAGTTGTGTTGATGATTCCATGCATTTGGTTTCAGCCATTTCACCCTGGCTCTTTTCATAATACAGTACACTGTGGTCTTTCAGTTACAATGGAACTTTGTCCCTCCCCCTAATAATTATTTTGATTTCTCCCACCCAGGAATTCCTGCAAGCCCAGCAAGATTCTCCTTTTTTTTTTGAGAGAGAGAGAGCAAAGATGCATTTTGCTACATACAATTTGAACATAGATGTCCAGTCTGAACTGGGTAAAAACAGCTTCAGATCAAAAAACCAGCTTGCTTGTTTTCTTGCAGGTTTCTCATTACCCAAACTAGGTAACATCATCAGTGCTAGAAGGGAGGAGGAGGAGGAGGAGGAGGAGGAGGAGGAGGAGGAGGAGGGGAGGAGGAGAAGTATGGGGTCCTTGGTGCTCTCTGAGCTTGGCTATTTTTTTTTTGCAGACGTTTCATTACCCAACTAGGTAACATCATCAGTGCTAGAAAGGAGTTGAGGAGAGGAGGAGGAGGAGGAGGAGGAGGAGGAGGAGGAGGAGGAGGAGGAGGGAGAATAGGAGGAATGGGGCATCCTTGCTGCTCTTTGAGCATGCTTGTTTTCTTGCAGGCATTTCATTAGCCAAACTAGGTAACATTATCAGTGCTGGGAAGAAGTGGGGTTTATTGAGGAGGAGGGGGAAGAGGAGGGCGAGGAGGAGGGGGCTGTGGGGTCCTTGGTGCTCTCTGAGCTTGCTTGTTTTCTTGTAGATGTTTCATTACCCAACTAGGGAACATCATCAGCACTAGCTCTGTTTATCACTGATCCTCTCTCTCTAGCACTGATGAAGTTACATAATTTGGCTAATGAAATACCTGCAAGAAAACAAGCAAGCTCAGAGAGCACCAGGGACTTCACAATTCTCCTCCTCCTCCTCCCCCCCTCCTCCTCCTCCTCCCTTCTAGCATTGATGACATTACCTAGTTAGGCAATGAAATGTCTTCAAGAAAACCACCAAGCTCAGAGAACATCAAGGATACCACAGTTCTGCTCCTCCTCCTCCTCCTCCCCCCTCCTCTCTGTATATCCTCCACCCTTATGGCACCGATGAAGTTACCTAGTTTGGCTAATGAAACACTTGCAAGAAAACAAGCAAGCTCAGAGAGCACCAGGGACTCCACAGTTGTTCTCCTCCTCCTCCTCCTCTCTGCAAATTCGTCTCCTTACTAGCTCTGATGATGTTCCCTAGTTGGGTCATGAAATGTCTGCAAGAAAACCCCCAAGCTCAAAGAGCACCAAGGACCCCACAGTCTTCCTCCTCCTCCTCCTCCTCCTCCTCCTCCTCCTCCTCCTCCTCCACCTCCACCACCACCACCACTACTTCCTCTCTGCAAACTCCTCTCCATTCTAGCACTGATGATGTTCTCTAGTTGGGTCATGAAATGTCTGCAAGAAAACCCCCAAGCTTAGAGAGCACCAGGGACCCCACAGTCCTCTTCCTTCCTTCCTCCTCCTCCTCCTCCTCCTCCTCCTCCTCCTCCTCCTCCTCCTCCTCTCTCTGTGTACTCTACTCCTTACTAGCATTGATTGTTACCTAGTTGGGTAATGAAACATCTGCAAGAAACAACCAAGCTCAGAGAGCAACAAGGACCCCACAGTCCTCCTCCTCCTCCTCCTCCTCCTCCTCCTCCTCCCTGTATACCCCCCACCCTTCTAGCACCAATGAAGTTACCTAGTCCGGCTCACAAAACGCCTGCAAGAAAACAAGCAAGTCCCAAGGAGGGCTGGAAGATGCATTTTTCATTCCAGGCCAATCTGGGGGTTCCAGGGCTGCAGATGGAGCTTCTCTGGGGCCGGGTGTACCCTCTCCGTGACCCCCAAAACATAGCCACATTTCCTGTCTACAAAGTTCCCGAGTTCAATCTCTGTCCCCAGAGAAGGCTGCACGCAGGTGCAAAACCCCACATGTGAAGCTTGAGCAGGCCACACAAAGAGCATTTCTCCCCCCCCCCCAGAAAACAGTTTATTTTGTTTTGGGGCAAATATTAATCATCTGAAACAAAACCAGGCGATCTGTCAAGCTCAAATGTGGAGCCTTGGATTTGCTCCTTGGCAAAATCCAGAGGCACGGCTCGGGCCTTCTGGCTCAGTCGTTAAATTAATCAAATGATTATTCACAATTTAATCATGCATGACTCTCAGATGTTAGTTTGGAAACTGCTTTACAGCTGGTCCTCGGCTTACAGCAGTTCCCTTAGTGACTATGTGAAGTTAACAACAGCACTGAAAACAGTTTTTCGCACTTACGACCGTCGCACGTGATCGAAATTCAGAGGCTTGGCAACTGACTTGTATTTACGACAGTTGCAGTGTCCCGGAGTCCTGTGACTCCCTTTTGTGACCTTCTGACAAGCGAAGTCAAGCCGGATTCACTTAACAACAGAACTTTTGGGGTCAGTATTGGTCATTGAATTGAGGACTACCTATTTTCAGATTTGCCTTTTTGCCATCAAATCGCCTTTTTAATAATCCACGGCACCTCCATTTTATGAACCCCTTTCCAGGTGCATACAGCTTGCAGAGACTCGTATCCGCGCAAGTGTCCGCTGGGCCAGTGCAAAGTCTCAATTATTCCGCCCACGGCACTGAACAGCATAGATTCGGATGGTATGTATGTTAACATGGCAAATGTATGATGTGTGTAACATGCATGGTGTGTGCTGCATGAGTGCACACCACCTGTACCGTGGATAATGGTACAGGACAGTTTGCAAGACACCAGAAAAGCTTCAATGGGAGATGGAAGCAATTCAAGCAGAATGTGAATGTCTTAGTACTTTACAGCATAGCATAGCATAGCATAGTATAGAATAGAGTAGGAGTAAAATAGAGTAGAGTAGAGTAGGGTAGAGTAGAATGAATAGAATAGAATAGAAATAGATGAATGAAGAATAGAATAGAATAGAATAGAATAGAATAGAATAGAATAGAATAGAATAGAATAGAATAGAATAGAATAGGAATAGGATAGGATAGGATAGGATAGGATAGGATAGGATAGAATAGAATAGAATAGAACAGAACAGAAGAATGAATAGAATAGAGTAGAGTAGAATAAATAGAATAGAAATAGAATAGAAGAATGAAGAATAGAATAGAATAGAATAGAACAAAAAAATGAATAGAATAGAGTAGAATAGAATAGAATAGAACAGAAGAATAAAGAATAGAATAGAATAGAACAGAAGAATGAATAGAATAGAATAGAGTAGACTAGAGTAGAGTAGAACAGAAGAATGAAGAATAGCATAGCATAGCATAGCATAGCATAGAATAGAATAGAATAGAATAATAGAGTTGGAAGGTCATCTAGTCCAACCCCCTGCTCCGGTAGGGAACCCTATTCCATTTCAGACAAATAGCTGTCCAGTCCCTTCTTAAAAACTTCCAGTGTTGGAGCATTCACCGCTTCTGGAGGCAGGTTGTTCCACTGGTTAATTGTTCTCACTGTCAGGAAGTTTCTCCTTAGTTCTAGGTTGCTTCTCTCCTTGATCAGTTTCCAGCCATTGCTTCTTGTCCTGCCTTCAGGCGTTTTGGAGAATAGCTTGACTCCGTCTTCTTTGGGGCAGCCCCTGAGATACTGGAACACTGCTATCCTGTCCCCCCTCGTCCTTCTCTTCATTAAACTAGACATTACACTAGGAAGACAATTTCTTGCCGATTTCCATGTAAATTAATGTAAGAGAACTAATGACACTTAAGATACACGCACCCAGATTCACGCTTCTAATTAGGTTTCAATTTGTAGAGACCCTGGCAGATTGCCATAAACTCAAACACAGAAATGCATTTTCTATGTTCTAAAACATATTGGCCTTTGCCGATGAAAAGCAAAGAATTTTAGCACCTCTTTATAAAGTTTTGGTAAGAGCACACTTGGAACATTGCATCCAGCTTTGGTATATATACATACATATATATAATGTTGAGACTTTGGAAAAAGCACAGAGAAGAGCAACCAAGATGATCAGGGGACTGGAGGCTAAAACATATGAAGAACAGTTGCTAGAAATGGGTAGGTCTAGTAGTTTAATGAAGAGAAGGACAAGGGGGGACATGATAGCAGCCTTCCAATATCTCAGGGGCTGCCCCAAAGAAGAGGGAGTCAAGCTCTTCTCCAAAGCGCCTGAAGGCAGGACAAGAAGCAACGGATGGAAACTAATCAAGGAGAGAAGCAACCTAGAACGAAGGAGAAACTTCCTGACAGTTAGAACAATTAACCAGTGGAACTACCTGCCTCCAGAAGTTGTAGGTGCTCCAACATTGAAGACTTTAAAGAAGAGATTGGACAGCCATTTGTCTGAAATGGTATAGGGTCTCCTGCTTGAGCAGGGGGTTGGACTAGAAGACCTCCAAGGTCCCTTCCAACTCTTGCTATCCCGTTCTCTGAGGCTATTTGTAAGAATCCTCCATCCTGTAGTCCAAAATTGTCTCCCCAATTCATTAAGAACCTCTTGATTGTAACTGCTGGAGATAGGAAAGGAGTTTTAGCTGGTTGATATTATTTTATTTCCAGGTTTCTGGAAAGCCACCTGTCCACCCACGTGCGCCAGTCCTCTGCTGGTTTTTGTGAATTCGAAGAGCGGAGACAATCAGGGCGTGAAATTCCTTCGGCGCTTCAAGCAGTCGCTAAACCCAGCTCAGGTCTTCGATTTAATGAACGGGGGGCCTCATTTAGGGTAACCTGGTTTATTTGCTATCCAGGGTTATTTGGGAAAGGAATGAAAAGCGGATGAGCAGAAATGCACGGTCGGATCATTTGAGAGACGCGGAGTCCACAGCCTCGAGACTAGAGGGTTGATTCCCAACCTTGGCAATGTGAAAGGAAATCTGGATTTCAACTCCCAGAATTCCCCCCTTCTGGCTGGGGAATTCTGGGAGTTGAAGTCCATGCATCTTCAAGTTGCCAAGTTTGAAAAACGCTGCTCTGGATTCTTCTCCAGGGGTGAACAATTCATATTATTTCTCTTCCCCAAAAAGCACAGACGTCACACACCAGGCATCCTGCGTTTTGCCATCCCTTTTCTGATTAAAAACTTTGATAAATGGAATTCCCTTACAGTCGTAAGTGTGAAAAATGGTCCTGTCCCTTTTTTCAGTGCCGTTGTAACTTTGAACGGTCACTAAACAAGTTGAGGGCTCTCTGTAATCCCGACCTTGGATTCCTAGTTTGTTTTCTTCACTGGGCTGATATCTGTTTCTCATTTCCTCCTGTCATTTGTTCGATCTAAACGTTTCTGCTTAATAACATATATTATTAATATGTATTATTAATATATTCTTAATAATATGTTCTTTTGGGGGTTCTCAGTACTATTTGAATATGATTTTAAAGGCGCTGGTTTTTTTTGCCTAGAAAGTTCTCCAAAGCTTTGTTCCCAACACAGTTGACTTTCAGGGTTATGAGATTCTCCGGCTAAGAGGATGGATTCGAATACAGAACACGCCTTCTCCTTTTTTTTCAGTTTGCGGTTATTTCAGAAGTTTGACAATTTTCGAATCCTGGTGTGCGGAGGAGATGGCAGCGTTGGCTGGGTGTTGTCCGAAATTGATAAGCTCAACCTACACAAACAGGCGAGTGTCTTGTTTCTTTCTCCTAAAGAGAAGTGAAGGCAGCTTTGTTTTTAAAAAACTAGAACAGGAAAGAAAAAAAAGAACATGTCGTCATTATAATTAAACATTGTCATAGAGTTTAACAGTAGTTAAGGTTAAACAGGATAATTTTTATTATTTTATTTTATTATTTTATTGTATTGTATTGTATT
>CM077921.1:2782235-2802235 GCA_039797435.1 Crotalus adamanteus | reverse complement strand
AAGGGACCTTGGAGGTCCTCTAGTCCAGCCCCCTGCTCGAGCAGGAGAATCTATATCATCTCAGACAAGTGACTGTTTAGTCTCTTCTTAAAAACCTCCAGTGATGGAGTGCCCATGATTTCTGGTGGCAAGCTGTTCCGCTGGCTAATTTTTCTCACTGTTAGGAAGTTTCTCCTTAATTCCAGGTTGCTTCTCTCTTTGGTCAGTTTCCAACCATTGTTTCTCATCCTGCCCTCTGGTGCTTTGGGGAATAATTTGACCTCCTCTTCTTTGTGGTAACCCCTCAAACACTGGAAAGCTGCTATCATGTCTCCCCTATTTCTTCTTTTCTTTAGACTAGCCAACCCAAGTCTTGCACCCGTTCTTCGTATGTTTTAGTCTCCAGGCCTTGGATCATCTTGGTTGCTCTTCTACAAACAGCACTCAACAATTTCTCTCTAGAACTGTATCAGCAGCTCTTTTATATCCCTTTATAATCTTTTTTTTTTTAGTGCTCAGAACTGAATGAGAAGTTGAGTCTATTGCTCCAGGCTCTCCATGCTGAAACCCAGGTTAGTCCGAGCTTTCCCCACCTGGCTACTACCCCCATCACAGAGGAAGAACCGGACGAGTCATCGAGCGAGGAATCTTTGTCGGACGCCAAAGAGCCGTTGACCGAGAACAACGCAGCTTCTCCAACGCAACAGATGTTCAAGTCCCGAGAACAGCTGATGCTACGGGCCAACAGTTTAAAGAAAGCGCTGAGACAGATCATTGAGCGAGCAGAAAAAGGTGAAGGAGATTTCATTGGCTAGCTGTGCTTGGGATCATGGTTTGTTGATGGGGCTTAATTGACTTGAAAAAGTGGAACTTGTCCTGAGCTAAACCCTTGTTGATTCGTGGCAAGTACAGGGCTAAATGTCTATGGAGATTCTCAATCATCCAGGTCATGATTATCCCAAAAGTGCTTTTTTCAAGAGGTAACTGGATTTTCTTTTTTTTTTTCCTGAACTGAACTGAAGAAGTGAGGTTAACCATGATTTGACAATGGTTTGGTCAACTTATCCCATTGTGTTGAAAAATAATTTCAGTTTCTTTCCTATACTTTTTAAATTTGTCTCCTTTTTGCAAAGATGCAACTTTAAAATAAAAATAAAAATAACATATTGGCAAGACAGATCTGCAAAGTCAAAACCAGTTGGCTGGTGAGCTTTGTTGCTGTTGTCAGTTGTGAAGTCGTGTCCGATCCATCACGACCTCATGGACAACGTTCCTCCAGGCCTTCCTGTCCTCTACCATCTTCTGGAGTCCATTTAACTCACGCCTACTGCTTCCGTGACTCCATCCAGCCACCTCCTTCTCTGTCGTCCCCTTCTTCTCTTGCCCTCCATCTTTCCCAGCATTAGGCTCTTCTCCAGGGAGTCCTTCCTTCTCATTAGGTGGCCAAAGTACTTGAGTTTCAACTTCAGGATCTGGCCTTCTCAAGAGTAGTCGGGGTTGATCTCCTCTAGGACTGACCGGTTGGATCGCCTTGCAGTCCAGGGGACTCGCAGGAGTCTTCTCCAGCACCAGAGTTCAAAGGCCTTCATTCTTTGGCACTCAGCCTTTCTTATGGTTCCACTTTCCCAGCCATACTATTGCAACTGGGAAAACCAGTTGGTGAGCTGGTCACCAAGCAATCGAAACCAGCCTAGCGATAATTTTAAATAAAAAGAAAGGAGGGAGATGGCCTGATTCTCTTTAGCGGAATATTTAAAAAGGAGGGATATTTAAATGCTTGTTAATCGTAATGGTAGGTTTTTTTTTCAAAATAGGGAACACTATTAGAATTATGCACTGGGGAAATCTGATCATCACAGCAAAGGCACATTAAAAAAATGTACTTTCTCATTAGTTTTCCCAGCGGAAATCAAAAATATGTAGATTGCACAGGCCAAGTGCAGGAGATATATTTTAATTTCTTCTTCTGTGGTCTCTCGCTAATTCTTAGAATTAATGGTAACATTTATCTGTATGCACCTGGCGTTACAGTTGTGGATGAACAGAACACACATAGTGAAGATCAATTAAACCAGGCCACTATGGAGTATAATAAGGAGTTAGACGAAACCAAGGAAGAAAAAGACGAAGACACAAAAGAATATGAACCTCACCCGAGTAAGTAAACGTAAAACGATGTTTGCGTGAGAATTCCAAGGGCGGGTTAAGAGTGTATCATGTAATTGAACTGGTGCGTTTTTTATTAAAAGCAAACATAAGATGCACTGGAGAACGTCTTGGATCCAGATGGTACAGAAGCCTGTCTCCTCTTAGAAATGGCAGCTTTTAATTTCATGTGCAGGTTTTCTTGTCTGCGCAAACCTCAGCTTCTCTTGCTGAATGAGAGAGCCGTTGAGGGGATTTTGCCCCACTTTATGACTTTTCTTGCCACCGTTGTGAAGTGAATCGCTGCAGTTGTTAAGTCAGTAACCCGTTTGTTAAGTGAATCTGGCTTCCCGCATTGATTTTGCTTGTCAGTAGGTGTTGTGATTCCTCGCCAGCCAGTGGACCCGGCAGCTGAGTCTGAGAAATCAGAGGAGGAGAAGGGGCCTGGAGTGACATCAGAGTCAGAGGAAGGCTCTGAGGAGCTCCAAGGCTTACAGTGGGACAAGGAGCCTGGCCCCTCTACTCACGCGCAGGCTGAAACACAGCTGTGCTGGGAGCCTGAGTTGGACAATGATGAAGAACAGCTGGGACAAATCCCAGATGCACGAATGTGCTGGCAAGAGAAGAGAGTAGGATAGAGGAACGCAATGGGGTGGCTCCAAAGGCAAAGGAGAAGGCATTAGGAAGCCACGTCTTGGTTGCATAATAAAAGGGAAGGGGGAGGGAGGTGCTGGTGGCCGAAGGCAACCGTTTGTGTTAAGGAATCAAGTTTTTGTGAACTGTGTTTGTTTGCCTTGGACATTGATTCAGGTCTGTGAATAACAAAAGGGGATTGTTTTTTTCCTGCGGTTCCAGCCTGCTTGTTGGAAGAGGGGTTTCTCCTTGTGAGCATAACAAGGACTCACATAGGCTGGGACAGAACAGTAGATCGCTAACGGGAATCACGTGATCTCAGGAATACTGCAACCATCTAAATACATGCCAGTTGCCAGGCATCTGAATTTCAATCATGTGACCGTGGGGATGATGCAATAGTCATAAGTGTGAAGAACAGTCATAAGTTACTTTCTTCAGTGGCGTTGTAACTTCAAACGGTCACTAAACAAGCTGTTGTCAGTCAAGGACAGCCTTCACTGAAACGCTTCCTGCGAAGCATAACAGCGCCGACGAATTCCTAAAATGAAATATATCGAGTGGAGCTTCCAGCAGGCAACCTTATTATCTCAGTGGTTTTCTATGGCTCATTTATATCATTTTTATAAATAAAACCACAGTATATATTTTCACTTTCCGGCCGGTGAAAACTGCCAGAAGGAGAGAGATATTGCCTCAAATCCTTCACACGCTGATTCTTTTTTCAGTCCCGGTCGGTGTTGCCAGCAAGGAAAATCTTCCAGTCCTGAACACCAGAATAATTTGTCCAGGTAATGAAAATTTCATCATTCATTTTTGGGGGGAGAAATGAATTGGAATTTAGCCCAGATTCCGCTGCCCTTACAACTCATGCCTCAGATGGAGCTCGAGTAAAAAAAAGCAGTTCTCCCCATAATATCTGTCATGAGGAGATTGTTATTCTTTGAATCCTTCTGGAAGGAGAAAGTTCTGGAAGTCACTGGACGTTTTTAAGAAGAGACTGGAGAGCCATTTGTCTGAAATGGTATAGAGTTTCCTGCCTGAGCAGGGGGTTGGACTAGATGACCTCCAAGGTGCCTTCCAACTTCTATTCTATTCTGTTCTGTTTTGTTCTGTTCTATTCTATTTCTATTCTCCTATATATTCTATTCCATTCCATTCCATTCCATTCCGTTCCATTCCATTCTATTTCTATTTCTATTCTATTCTCCTATATATTCTATTCTATTCTATTCTATTCTGTTCTTTTCTGTTCTATTTCTATTCTATTCTATTCTATTCTATTCTATTCTATTCTATTCTATTCTATTCTATTCTATTCTATTCTATTCTATTCTCCTATATATTCTATTCTGTTCTGTTCTGTTCTATTTCTATTTCTATTTTTTTCTATTCTATTCTATATATTCTGTTCTGTTCTGTTCTGTTCTACTCTACTCTACTCTACTCTACTCTACTTTATTCATATTCTCCTCTATTCTGTTCTCTTCTGTTCTTTTCTACACTATTCATATTCTGCTCCTATTCTACTCTACTCTACTCTACTCCATTCCATTCCATTCCATATCTTCTCTTCTCTTCTCTTCTCTTCTCTTCTCTTCTCTTCTCTTCTCTTCTCTTCTCTTCTCTTCTCTTCTCTTCTCTTCTCTTCTCTTCTCTTCTCTTCTCTTCTCTTCTCCTCTCCTCTCCTCTCCTCTCCTCTCCTCTCCTCTCCTCTCCTATCCTATCCTATCCTATCCTATCCTATCCTATCCTATCCTATCCTATCTTATCCTGTGTTGAATGCTCCAATACTGGAAGTTTTTAAGAAGAGACTGGACAGCCATTTGTCTGAAATGGTATAGGGTTTCCTGCTTGAGTAGGGGGTTGGACTAGAAGACCTCCAAGGTCCCTTCCAGCTCTATTATTATTATTGTTGTTGTTGTTGTTGTCCATGGATGTCTATTGAGATTCTCCATCATTCAGGCCATGGCTGTCCCAAAGGTGCTTTTTCAACGATATTTTTGCACATTTGTTGAACATTTGACTGAAAGGCAAGATTTTACCCGTGAAGTGATTCCTAAACGACTTAAATATCTAATTAAAACACTCATTTTTCTCTCTCTCCTTTTTTTCAATCAGGTCTAAGAGCTGGCCTGGCTGCCTCTATTGCAGGAAGCTCCATTATCAGCAAAATGTTTCTAGCCAACATCGATCCATACGGTGCTACCCCTTTTATCGATCCTGACCCAGAATCGCTGTAAGGAAAAAAGTTTTAATTCTTGCTCCTTTCTCCTTTGTTCTGTGATTGATATTATATCTACGGATTTCCCCAACATTAGTGTTTCTTTCCTTCTTCTTCTTCTTCTTCTTCCTCTTCTTCTTCTTCTTCTTCTTCTTCTTCTTCTTCTTCTTCTTCTTCTTCTTCTTCTTCTTCTTCTTCTTCTTCTTCTTCTTCTTCTTCTTCTTCTCCTTCTTTTTCTTCTTCTTTTTCTTGTTCTTCTTCTTCTTCTTCTTCTTCTTGTTCTTCTTCTTCTTCTTCTTCTTCTCTTTCTTCTTCTTCTTTTTCTTGTTCTTCTTCTTCTTTTACAGTAATAATATTCAGTACTCTCAAGTAATACGTGAAGATATATTTTATGTTCACGGGTTACATGAGAGAAACATACAAATGGCAGAGGTCTGAGGCATTTTCTTTCCAAATCAAGGCGGTAGAATTCCGTGTCCTCTGTGAGGTCCTTCCATCTCAGAGCAAAAAGGCAGAACTGATTAGCGCAGGCCAAAAATGGTATATATTAATTCTTTTCTTGTAAACCAGGAGTCCTCAACCGTGGCAACTTTAAGACTTGTGGACTTCAACTCCCAGAATTCCTCAGCCACGCTGAGGGGAGAGGGAGAGGTTTCCAAGCTGAGCCATGCTGGCTCAGGAATTCTGGGAGTTGAAGTCCACAAGTCATGAAGGGGCCATAGTCTCCCAATGCTGGCTCAGGAATTCTGGGAGTTGAAGTCCACCAGTCATGAGGGGGGCCAAGGTTTTCCTCATGCTGGCTCAGGAATTCTGGGAGTTGAAGTCCAAAAGTCATGAAGGGGCCATAGTCTCCCCATGCTGGCTCAGGAATTCTGGGAGTTGAAGTCCACAAGTCATAAAAGAGCCAAGGTTGCCTACCCCTGGACTAGTCCATTGTTTTGCCACCTCAGCAACTTCAAGACATGTGGACTTCAACTCCCAGAATTCCTGAGCCAGCATGGCTGAGGGGAAAGGGAGAGGTTTCCAAGCTGAGCCAGGCTGGCTCAGGAATTCTGGGAGTTGAAGTCCACCAGTCATAAAAGAGCCAAGGTTGCCTATCCCTGGACTTGTGGACTTCAACTCTCAGCAAAGCTGGCTGAGGAATTCTGGGAGTTGAAGTCCACAAGTCTTAAAAGTTGCCCAGGTTGAGGACCCCTGTTGTAAACAAAAGGGCTACGGTGATATCAGCAAAGCGCATATGGTTCTTAGAGTCCTCCAGGGTTTTTTTTTAACAACAATAAGAAAGAGAGAATTGGCAAGGTTTAGGGGCAAGATGTTCCTCCTGTTGTAAAATTCTCATGGAATGGAGCAGGGGGGGGTGTCTCCAAACTTGGGAACTCTGAAGACTTGTGGACTTCAACTCCCAGAATTCCCCAGCCAGCGTGAGGAATTCTGGGAGTTGAAGTCCACAAGTCTTAGAGTTGCTAAGTTTGGAGAGCCCTGGGATAGAGAATAGCCCACAGATAACCACTGTGTCGGTTTTGGGACTGTAGTAGACATGCTTAGAACTCCTTCATTGCCTCTAGGGCAGTGGTTCTCAACCTGTGGGTCGGGACCCCATTTGGGGTCGAATGACCATTTCACGGGGGTCGCCAAACCATGCTGTCCGCCATTTTTTCCCTTTTCCCTAGCTGTCCTACTCCCTCTTATTGGTGGCCACACCCACTTGGGGGTCACCACAACATGGGGAACTGTATGATGGGGTCACGGCATTAGAAAGGTTGAGAATCACTGCTCTAGGGGATTAGGAGTAGCCACCCAATCTACATGCAGTCTTGACTTACAACTGATCACTTAGCCCCATAGCGAACAATGGGTTTGCTTAAGGATTGTAGTATTTGCGTAACAACTGCCACAAAAAAGGTCATTAAAATAGCATTTTCTCCTGGGTTCTCCTGAGTTCTCTTGTGTTCTCCTGGGCTCTTCCAAGTTCCCTTGGGTTCTCCTGGTTTCTCCTGAGTTCCCCCTGGTTCTCCTGAGTTCTCCTGGGTTCTTCTAAGTTCCCTTGGGTTCTCCTGGTTTCTCCTGAGTTCCCCCTGGTTCTCCTGAGTTCTCCTGGGTTCTTCTAAGTTCCCTTGGGTTCTCCTGGGTTCTCCTGAGTTCCCCCTGGTTCTCCTGAGTTCTCCTGGGTTCTTCTAAGTTCCCTTGGGTTCTCCTGGTTTCTCCTGAGTCTCCCTGGTTTCTCCCGAGTTCTCCTGGGTTCCCTTGAGTTCTCCTGGGTTCTCCTGGGTTCTTCTAAGTTCCCTTGGGTTCTCCTGGTTTCTCCTGAGTTCTCCTGGGTTCTCCTGAGTTCTCTTGTGTTCTCCTGAGTTCTCCTGGGTTCTTCTAAGTTCCCTTGGGTTCTCCTGGTTTCTCCTGAGTTCTCCTGGTTTCTCCTGAGTTCTCCTGGGTTCTCCTGACTTCTCTTGTGTTCTCCTGAGTTCTCCTGGGTTCTTCTACGTTCCCTTGGGTTCTCCTGGGTTCTCCTGAGTTCTCCTGGGTTCTCCTGAGTTCCCTTGAGTTCTCCTGGGTTCTCCTGGGTAGTCCTAAGTTCTTCTGGGTTCATCTGGGTTCTAGATGTAAGAAAATGTGAATGGGTGCCATGTGAGGGCCTCTGTGCAATCCAAACCACTTTCTCCCCCTTTGAATCTGGATTGGTAGGCAATCCTAAGATCCTTCCATACTCAGCCCACTACGATGGCCCTTCCCGAATAGGATAACAGTGGCGGCTTTGGGGTGCTCTAAGAGGGAAGCTAGAACTGTGCTGTTGTTTGTATACCTGTGCATGCGTCCTCTGTGCGCTATTACCAACAGTAGTTGTGCATTTGTGTACAGGGAAGGCTATTCAGAGAAGTGCGTCATGAACAATTATTTTGGCATCGGATTAGATGCGAAGATTTCATTAGAATTTAACAATAAGCGGGAAGTGCATCCTGAGAAATGCAGGTGAGCTACTGTGAAGATTTGAACTAGTCCTTGCCTATACACTTGTACAAACTTACAGGTATTACTTGACATTCCTTTAGTGACTGTTCGAAGTTCCAACAGCCACTGGGAAAAAAGTGGCTTCTGACTGTATCCACACTTAATGACTGCTGCAGCATCCCTGTGGTCACATGATCAACATTGGGATGCTTGGCAAATGATTCACATTTATGACGGTCGCACTGTCCCAGCGTCTTCACTGGAGAGAGGGAAGATTCACTGAAGATCTATTTTTTTGAAAGAGACAGAAATAAATAAGAGGATTAATAAATGTGATGATCTTTTGCGACCTTCTGACCAGCAAAGTCAATGAGGTGGCCACTTAACGTTGGCAAAAAAGATCGTAAAATGGGGGCAAAGCTCACTTAACAACAGATGTTTTAGGCTCAATTGCAATCGTAAATCGAGTATTATCTGTATCCCTGTGTTTTCTTTAACATCCAAGCATGGATTTTGATGTCTTACCGAATGCGTCGGATGGGTTAATCCCGTGCCATTGCGTGATCACTGTTTTTCCTTTTAGAAGTAGGACGAAGAACATGATGTGGTACGGAGTGCTTGGTACTAAAGAGTTGTTACAACGGACTTACAAAAACTTGGAGCAGAAAGTTCAACTCGAGGTAAGGCTTAAGCTTCCCGACACTCTATTTTTCTAGTTTCTCTCGAGGCAAGATGAATCTGCTTTGTGATATTTGGGGTGGATTTGGGCTGTAAAGGTTGACATTATCTAGTGGCCGTTGCCCTCTGGGATGATGAATTAAAGTAGACAAAAAGTCTGGCTGGGTATTAAAATTAAACCACATTGATTTATTTCTGCCATTTTGTGCTGCCCCTCTCACTCACACACACACGTAACTGTGGTTTAGTGAGTTTATTAATGTCCCCCAGCAATTCTCTTCACCAAAAACCCAGAGCTGTCCCAATCAAGTCCAGCTACCAGCAGATCACAAGGCGCTTAGTCCACCAGGCACCTGAAAGCTGCTCAAACAAAATAACTCCACTGGACAAACTCAAATCCACCAGGCAAAACTTAAATCCACACACAAGAGAGCTCATGGGCAACAAAAGTTCAGAGTCTCCAAGGCACAATTCCAAACACGGTATGAGTCCAGAGCAGAGGTAGGCAACCTTGGCTCTTTTATGACTCGTGGACTAACTCCCAGAATTCCTGAGCCAGGCAACCTTGGCTCTTTTATAACTCGTGGACTTCAACTCCCAGAATTCCTGAGTCAGCCATGCTGGCTCAGGAATTCTGGGAGTTGAAGTCCATGAGTCATAAAAGAGCCAAGGTTGCCTATCCCTGGTCCAAAGTGAAGCAGGAATCACGATGATCAAACACACAACTAGAAAACCAACACGTTCCCAGCAGTGCCCCCATCTGTCCTCTGTGATAAATAGCCAGTTTTCTGGTGCAGCCCATTGAGATGGGCAGGGCCTTTTCCTCTCGCGTAGTCTGGCTGACCTTTTCTGCTTCTGCCTTTTCTCTGCCCTACGTGTTCTCGGATCAGGTGCAGAAGGCAGTTCTTCCTCCTCTTTGCTGGCCATCGGCCACTGCAGACTTTCCCCAGCTGAAGCCTGCACCAAATTCCTTCTGGATGGCTGTTCAGAGCCGTCAATCAACTCAGTTCCTGACATGCCAGGAATTGGTGCATCCTCCTCTGAGCTGACATCTGAGGAGGAATCTGGGGAGTCGCCTGAGGGAGAATCACACATTTATCTACCATCTTGATCCATGTGATGTGATGGAAGGTGGACTTGGGGAAGTGGTGGAGAGAGTGTTGGCCGCACAGAGGTTTCCCAAATTTCCACGGGAAATCCCCAATTAAGCGACTGCACAGTCCTGAGCTGGATGGGGAAGGAGGGGAAAACGTTCAAGGTAACTACAGCCTTAAACGTTGGGACTAATGGCTACACCACACCAGAGACACTGTTCTGCAGAAAAGACTCTCTTGCTTTAGGACCAGAGATCCATGGTGTGTCTTCAGAAGCCTGGAAGGAATTGATTTTATCCCACAGTGCCTGAACAGATCTAAAACCTTAGTCAAGAAGCTCTGTTCCATTTTTATGGATCCCTCACCCAACAGTCTCTTCCATATTCTATCGTATCTGCAGTCTAGAGACCATTTTCAAAGACAGTCTAAGGCAGACATGTCAAACACAAGGCCCGGGGGCCGGATGCGGCCCACGAAGTGGTTTCCTGTGGCCCGCGAAGCCATCCTGGAAACAGTGAGGGAACGGCTCCTGCTGCCTTGGCCCTGGCCCAGGCCAGCCGGGAGCCAATGTACAATTTTGTAGTGACCATCTTGGCACTTGCCCCAGTGGACTATGCCTTGGCACTTGCCCCAGTCCCATCCCCTTCTGCCAGAGACCCTCATACCTGTCCCACTCCTGCCCAGCCCCCCCATAGGCACCCTTGATGCAAATGATGTAGAACTGGCCACACCCACCCAGAAGGCCACACCCAGTCCATCCACACCCACTCATTAAGATGCACCCACTCTGGCCACACCCACCCGGCCCCCCCAGGGCAACCACAATGCTGATGCGGCCCTCAATGAAATTGAGTTTGACACCCCTGGTCTAAGGTCAAGCATATCACAGTACTGTCACTCAGCATCAGCCCCTCTCCCATCTAAAGCTGCCTCATTTTGCTCATAATTGGTTTATTTGTCATGAGGATATAATTCGGAACCAAATTTGGAAGCAGATGTTGGTTGAAGGTCTTGTTGTAGTCTCTGGCTTGCCTCCGTAGAAAGCTAGAAGGTATTTACTTATACCAAAGAAGTGTTCTGGCCATTGTATAATGAAAGACTGTAAACCGAAGTCCATGTATGAAACATGCGTAGAACATCCTGGCTAAGCAAGGAAGCTAGATACGTTAGCAATAGCAGCAACACTTATATACCATTTCCTAGTGCTTTATAGCCCCCTCTAAATGGTTTACAGAGTCAGCCTCTTGCCCTCAACAATCTGGGTCCTCATTTTACTGACCTGGGAAGGATGGAAGGCTGAGTCAAGCTTGAGCTGGTCAGGATTGAACTCCTGACTGTGGGCAGAGTCAGCCTGCAGGATTGCATTCCAACCACTGTGCCACCAAGGAAGGAAGGGAGGGAGGGAGGGAGGGAGGGGAGAGAGGGAGGGAGGGAGGGAGGAAAGAAGGAAGGAAGGAGGGAAGGAAGGAAGGAAGAGAAGGAGGGGAGAGGGAGGGAGGAAAGAAGGAAGGAAAGAAGGAAGGAAGAGAGGGAGGGAGGGAGAGAGGATAGCAATAGCACTTGGACTTATATACCACTGCACAGTGCTTTATAGCCCCCTTTAAATGGTTTAAGAGTCAGCCTGTTGCCCTCAACAATCTGAGTCCTCATTTTACCGACCTGGGAAGGATGGACAGTTGAGTCAACCTTGAGCTGGTCAGGATCGAATTGCTGGCAGTGAGCAGAGTCAGCCTGCAATACCGCATTCTCACCACTGCGTCACCATGGCGCCTATAAGTTACTTTTCAAGTCTAACCAATTCCTGTGATTAATGGCAACCCCAGTATACTTTTGTGGTTATTTATATGGTATTTTATACCTTTGCAGTGCGATGGACAATATATCCCTCTTCCAAGCCTTCAAGGCATAGCTGTTTTGAACATCCCAAGCTATGCTGGTGGAACAAACTTCTGGGGTGGAACCAAGGAAGATGATGTAAGTAATAACGGCCTTGCTCTTCGGGTTATTTGCTTCCCAAGTAAGCCAGCTGTCTATTTTCTACATGAAGTTTGCGTCAAAATGGAAAATGCTGTATGTTAAGAGGGTTTTTTTTGGTTTTTGGTTTCAAATGCTCCACGTCTGTTTTCCAAGACTTGCTGAAGTCAACGGGGGTACCAACCCCACTGTCACTTGGCCTCGAGGAACAGCAATGGTAGTTCCCAAACTGCTCAAAATGATGGATGAAGGAAATAAATGGTTAGCTAATTGTGTCTGCTGCTTAAAGGTGATGATGCTAATTCGCAGAGGTTGGTTCTTCATGGGAAGACATTCATCCAGCTGAACCTTTAAGCGAGCTGATCAAGGTGGTCCCTCGGATGGTGCTGGAGAACTTCAGAATGGTGTTCCTGGAGGACCATCCATCCATTCTGAGGCTACCATAATAGGGCGGTTCAAGATACCACGGTCTTTGTAGTGAGTTATGGAGTCATCAGAAGTTCCCTAGTTTGGCTAATGAAACATCTTCAAAAAAACAAGCAAGCTCAGAGAGCACCAATGACCCCACAGTCGTCCTCCTCCTCCTCCTCCTCCCTGCTTCCTCCTTCTAGCACTGATGATGTTCTCTAGTTTGGGTAATGAAACATCTTCAAGAAAACAAGCAAGCTCAGAGAACACCCAGGACCCCACAGTCTTCCTCCTCCTCCTCCTCCTCCTCCTCCTCCTCCTCCTCCTCCTCCTCCTCCTCCTCCTCCTCTCCTCCTCTCCACAAATCCTGCTCCCTTCCAGCACTGATGATGTCAGCAAGAAAACAAGCAAGCTGAGAGAGCACCAAGGACCCCTCATGCCAGCCCTGAACTACAAATATTATCCTTTTATTGGTCATAAAACACTTTGTTCAGTGTTGTCATAACTTTGAATGGTCACTAAATAAAGTGTTGCAAAAGTCAAGGAGAACCTGTATATTTTTTGACTTGAGTTTTGCTTCAGGCTGCAAAGGGGACCTTTGGCTGTGGACACAGAAGCTGTTTTCATTCTCCTGCTGAAAATAAGTTTGACAAATGGCACGTGTAGCTTTGGCATTTTGAGCAGCCCAAATGTTCTCATATACGGATGAAAGATTCCAGTCCCAACCTCGTAAACAGCAACTCTTTCAAATACTTTGGGAGTGACCTTTAATATTACAGTTCTGTTCCAAGCATCCACCTTCTCTGATATTTAAGAAATGTTGCTTTATATCCCGGAGCGAAAGACCTAATCCCTGAATGACATCAGGACTGGAATGCAAATACTGAAATAGAATAGAATAGAATAGAATAGAATAGAATAGAATAGAATAGAATAGAATAGAATAGAATAGGAGAACAGAAGGAGAATAAAATTAGAATAGAATAGAAATGGAATGGAACATAGAATAGAAAATATGGAATGGAATAGAACATTAAAATAGAATAGAATAGAATAGAATAGAATAGAATAGAATAGAATAGAATAGAATCTGGAAGGGACCTTGGAGGTCTTCTAGTCCAGCCCCCTGCTCGAGCAGAACCTATACCATTTCTGGTGACCAAAATTGGCTACAGTATTTTAGATGTGATCTTACTAGGGCTTTATAAAGCAGTACTAATACTTCACGTGATCTTGATTCTATGCCTCTGTTTATACAACCCAGGATTGTATTAGCTTTTTTTGGCTGCTGCTGCTACACACATCTGGCTCACAATGAAGTGATCGTCCACTAGGACTCCAAGGTCCCTCTCACAGTTACTGTTTTATGAAACAGGTCTCGCCCAATCTGTACTTATCCCTTCGATTTTTCCTGCCTAAATGTAAACCTTTGCTTTTCTCCACCTTGAAACTCATTTTGTTGGAACGAGACGTAAAACTTTTCTCTTCCCCCCACCAGATCTTCGGGGCGCCATCGTTCGATGACAAAATCTTGGAGGTGGTGGCCGTCTTCGGCAGCATGCAGATGGCCGTCTCCCGGGTGATCAAGCTCCAACATCATAGAATAGCCCAGGTTTGTCTCACGCCCAGGAAGAAGGAAACGGGAGGTCCCCTATGTCAATGGTCCCCAATCTTGCTGGGCCACAGCCCACTATCAGTCCGTGAGCAATTTGGAACCGGGCCATGGACATGGTGGCCGAGCACCTGCTTACATGCCTCAACTTACACAAGCAACGGGGGAGCGCCTGTGTGCATGCTCCATTTGCACGTGTGGTGTACGGGTGCGCCCGCCGCTGATGCAAATGGAGCTGTGTGGTGCTTACCGGCTGCTGGTACAATACCAGTTGGGGAATCCTGGCCTATATCGGTGAAAACTCTCAATCATCCAATTGTCTAAAACAGTGGTGGCGAACCTATGGCACGGGTGCCAGAGGCGGCACTCAGAGCCCTCTCTGTGGGCACGGGCATCGTCGCCCCAGTCCTAGGCCTTCAGCTGGGTTTTATAAAACCTTTTTGCTTTAGGCCTCCACTGCTGGGTGCAAAAAAAGAAAAAAGGTTCAATCAATCAATGAATTTCAACTTCTCGCGGGGAAAAAAAAGATCTTGCAAAGTTGGAATTGATTGATTTAACTTTTTAGTCCCACCCAGTCTGCCGTTACCACCGCAGCCACGCCCACCCAACGGTCCACGCCCACTCAACGGGTCACACCCACCCGGCACCCGACGATGCGTAAGTGGGTTTTGGGTTGCAGTTTGGGCACTTGGTCTCTAAAAGGTTCGCCATCCCTGGTCTAAAATCTAAAAGTTAAATCATGGCAACTAATATTTGTGTTAGTCATCCAAGCAGTTTTATCAGTCCGAGAAAATGAGGCAGAGAGTTGTTAGAATGTACCAACCCTTGCCACACGAATTTCAGGGGTTTCTTCCCCAAAATGCATTAAAACATATCGACGGAAATTCTCAATCACCCAGACCAAAGTGTCTCAAGTCTAAAAGTTAACTCATGGCAACGGGACTAATTTTTTTGCTGTCCCCTGTTGAAGCCAGCTGGCGAATCACTCAACCAGAATGGAGCTGGAAGGGACTTTGGAGGTCTTCTAGTCTAACCCCCTGCTCAAGCAGGAGATCTTATGCCATTTCAGACAGGTGGCTGTCCAGGCTCTTCTTAAAAACCCCCAGTGATGGGAGCAGCCACAACTTCTGAAGACACTGGTTAATCATCCTCGCTGTCAGGAAGTTTCTCCTTAATTCCACGTTGCTTCTCTCCTTGATGAGTTTCCATCCGTTACTTCTTGTTCTGCCTTCAAGGGTTTTGGAAAAGAAATTGACCCTCTCCTGTTTGTGATAGCCCCTCAAATACTGGCAGACTGCTATCATGTCACCCCACAGTACTTCTTTTCTCTAGACTAGCGTACACAAATCCTGGCAACTATTCTTCGTATGTTTTTGTCTCCAGGCCTTTAATCGTCTTCGTTGCTCTTCTTTGCACTTTTCCCAAAGTCTCAACAACTTTTTTGTAATGTAGGGACCAAAACTGGATGCAGCGTTCCAGGTGTGGCCTTACTACGGCTTTATAAAGCTGTACGAATACTTCACCTGATTTTGATTCTGTGCCTCAGTCTATACAACCAAGGATTGTATTGTTGTGATTCCATGCCAGCCTGTGCTCCCAACAGCTGAGTCTGAGGAATCTGAGGAGGAGGTGGAGGGGGCATTTGAAGGGCCATCAGGGGCAGAGGGAGGCTCTGATGAATTACAGGACTCACGGTTTGATGCAGAGCCTGGGTCCTCCAGTCGTGTTCCTGATGAAGCTCAGCTGTGTGAGGAGAATGAGTCAGACTCGGAGGACTCACATCTGATGGACATGCTAATTGATGCTCGCACACATCGTCAATTAGTGAGAGTAAATCAGCAGTCAATACAGCAACTTCAGGGTAAAAGGAGAAGGCACTGAGAGGCAACGCCTTGGGACTGCTGTATAAAAAGAGGAGGTGTGGGCGGTGCTGGTTGCTGAAGGCAACTGTTTGCAAAGTACTTCTTAGGATCCTGGTTTGTTCATCTTGCTTGTGACTACTCTTCTGTTTGCATCGTGTTGCCTGTGGACTATTTCCTTCATTTGGATTGAGTTTTGCTGTTTGTGTTTTGGACTATTTGGCAGGTTTGTCACCCATATTAAAAGGGGTTTGTTTTGTTTTAAGTCTCCAGCCTATTTTATCAACAGGGGTTTGGTCCTTGTGCCTTTAACAAGGACGGCAATAGGCTGGGATAGAACATGTATTAGCTCTTTTGGCTGCTGCCGCACACGGCTGGCTCACCTTTAAGTCATTGTCCTTTCCCAGTTACCGTTTTTGAGCCAGGTCTTGCCTTGCACCTTTGCTTTTTCCCACCCAGCTGTAAAACCTTGCTTCCCTCCAAATGAAATTTCAATTTAATCGACTTTCTCTTTTCAATTTCAGTGGGCTGCAAAATCCTGCACTTTGCAAAATCTAGCATCCTTTTGCCCTGGAGATGGATCTGGATGAGAGCCACCGTTCTTGCTGGAAATTGCTTGAACGTATTCCAGCCTCTGCTGAAATCTGTTTACTCTTTTTTCAGTGCCGGGCGGTGAAGATCACCATACTTGGGGATGAAGGAGTGCCCGTGCAAGTGGATGGCGAAGCTTGGATTCAGCCCCCGGGCATCATTAAAATTGTGCACAAAAATCGAGCACAGATGCTAACGCGCGACCGAGTACGTTACGTGGAGGGATCCTTCTTCTTAGGCCAGGGCTAGGCAACCTTGGCTCTTTTATGACTCGTGGACTTCAACTCCCAGAATTCCTGAGCCAGCCATGCTGAGGGGAAAGGGAGAGGTTTCCATGCTGAGCCATGCTGGCTCAGGAATTCTGGGAGTTGAAGTCCACGAGTCACAAAAGAGTGATGTAACCCCAGGCCTCTGCAACCGTCACAAGTACAGGCCAGTTGCAAAGCCTCTGGATTTTGATCACGTGACCCTGGGGATGCTGCAAGGCTGGTAAATGTTAAAAGCCGAGGTGGCGCAGCAGTTAGAGTGCAGTACTGCAGGCCATTTTAGCTGACTGTGTTCAGCAGGTCAGCGGTTCAAATCTCACCGGCTCAAGGTTGACTCAGCCTTCCATCCTTCCGGGGTAGGTAAAATGAGGACCCAGATTGTTGGGGGCAATGTAAATATATATATATACATTGCTTACTGGTGTACACCGCTTAGAGAGTGCTTGCACTTAAAGCGGTATATAAGTCTCATAAATAAATAAATAAATAAATAAAAAGCACTTGACTCTTTTGACGTTTGGCTCCCAGATGCCCTTGGCCACAAGTATACAGGCGGTCCTCAGTTTGCAACTGTTTTGTTTAGTGATTGTTCAAAATGACAACAGCGCTGAAAAAAGCGACATGACCGTTTTTTGTGCAGCGTCCCCCTGGCCACGTGATCCAAGTTTGGATGCTTGGCAACCGGTTCATAATTATGACGGCTTCTGACCAGCAGAGTCCAAGGGGGGGAAGCCAGATTCATTTAAGAACCGAGTGACTCACTTAACAATGGCAGAGGTTCACTTAAGAACTGTGGCAAGAGAGGTTGTAAGATGGGGGCAAACCTCACTGAACTGTCTTGCTGTCCAATGGAAATTTCAGACTCGGTGGGGGTCGCAACTCAAGGTGTGCCTGCATTTTGCTTCTCGTCCGTTGGTGACCGTTCAAACTTTACGACGGCACTGGAAAAAGTGACATGATCCTTTTTCACCTTTCGACCAGGTGTAGCTTTGCCATGGTCATGTGATCAAAATTACTTACTTGTCTTATAAATGTCCTTTCCCCCCCCATGTACACAAATCTGCCTGAACATATTTATGCAATGGAGGGAGAGAGAGGGGGAGAGGGGGAGAAGTAGAGAGAGGGAAAGAGAGGGAGAGGGAGGGAGGGAGAGAGTGGGGGAGAGAGAGGGAGAGAAAGAGGGACGGAGAGGGGGAGAGATAGGGAGAGAGAGGGGGGAGGGAGGGAGAAAGAGAGGGAGAGAGGGGGAGGGAGAGGGGGAGAGAGGGAGAGGGGGGAGAGAGAGGGAAATAGGGAGAGGGAGAGAGAGAGAAAGAGAGAAAGGGACAGAGGGAGAGAGGGAGAAGGAGAGATAGGGAGAGAGAGGGAGAGGGAGGGAGGGAAAGAGAAAGAGGGAGAGGGACAGAGAGGGGAGGGAGAGGGAGAGGGAGGAAAAGTGAGAGGGAGGGAGGGAGGGGGAAGAGGGAGAGAGAGAAAGAAAGGGAGAGAGGGACGGAGAGAGGGAGGGGGGAGAGAGAGGGAGAGAAAGAGAGAGAGAGGGACAGAGAGAGGGAGAGAGAGAGAGAGAGGGAGAGAGAGAGAAAGAGAGAACCGCAAATAAAGTCTTTTGTCCTTTTCATTGCAAGATGCACCATTAAACTAGACCTAAGAATGCCTGGCTGGGCTGTGGCTTCAGGGATGTCTAAATTATTATTTTTTTCTCCCCCAATTCTGGATAGGCGTTCGAAAGCACGCTAAAATCCTGGGAAGACAAACAGAAGTGCGATTCTTGCAAACCCGGGTTACGGTCCCCGTTGTACCCGCACCAGGCGGTGGAACTGGCTTCGGAAGAAGAGACGGTGCAGATCCAGGCTTGTTCTCAGGCAGCGGAAGAGCTGATTACCAGGTAGACTAGAGAGACTAAAGGCAGTTCGTCTCCAGGCCTTTAAGGATCTCAGTTGCTCTTATTTGCACTTTTTCCCAAAGTCTCAACCTCTTTTTTTGTAGTCCGATCAATGGGGGGAAGCCCAGTTTCACTTCCCAACCACTTTGCTAAATAACCGCAGCGATTCGCTTAACAACTGTGGCGAGAAAGGTCATAAAATGGGGCCAAGCTCCCCCATTTCACAAAGGCCTCACTTAAGAACAGAAACTTGGAGCTCAATTGTGGTTGCAAACTGAGGACTGCCTCTGTTTGCTACTTTTAATGTGGCTGTCATCGTTTTTAACCCTGGATGCTTTGTATTGTTTTTAATTCTGTTTTAAAGCCGCCCGGATTTGTGCATCTGAGATGGGCAGCCTGTGAATTTAATAAATGAACAACCAAGCCATTTTCTGGCCTTTGTAAATTCTCTAATTAACCCAAACCCTTCCCCGATTTGCTCTTTTCCACAGAATCTGTGAAGCTGCCAAAGCTCATAGCCTCTTGGAACAAGAGCTAGCTCATGCTGTGAATGCCTGCTCTCATGCTTTAGCCAAAGCCGGTCTGAAATTCCCTGAGGTAAGGAAAGAAAAAAAGAAAGATCTGTGTCAAGGTATTGATTGGGCACCTCACCAGCTTGTGTAGTGTGGGATGTAAGATGTAATGTAATGGTGAGAATGACTCAGCAGGGTCTGTGTCTCTTTAAGAGCCTTTGTATATAGCAGGGGCCTTCAAACGTGGCCCTTTGATGACTTGTGGACTTCAACTCCCAGAATTCCTCAGCCAGGCACGTGTCAGTCATAAAAGGGCCACGTTTGAAGACCCGTCTTAAATCTAACAAACAAAATGGAGGCTGGCTGAGGAATTCTGGGAGTTGAAGTCCATAAGTCATAAAAGGGCCATGTTTGAAGACCCCTGTCTTAAATCTAACAAACAAAATGGAGGCTGGCTGAGGAATTCTGGGAGTTGAAGTCCACCAGTCATCAAAGGGCCAGGTTTGAAGACCCCTGTCTTAAATCTAACAAACAAAATGGAGGCTGGCTGAGGAATTCTGGGAGTTGAAGTCCACAAGTCATCAAAGGGCCACATTTGAAGACCCCTGGTATAAAGGGAAGGCTCTGCTGATGTGTTCTCTCTCTTCCGTTTCCTGATGTGATCGTGGTTTGTTGGATCCTGCTGTGTGTATGTATTTTGTTCCTGGTGTACGGTATTGTAGTTAGTGTAAGATAAACCACCATTTAATATAGACCACCGTTTACTGTGTTTACCCTTGGGTTATCTCAGCGCAATAAGGCAGTGCACGCTCTGACAATGTGTCTTCAGATAAGTTCTTGGTAAGAATTCTTGATAAGAATCAAGATCACATGAAGGTCTAATAGCGCTTTATTATGCCTTGGTAAGGCCACACTTGGAATCCTGCATCCAGTTTTGGTCACCATGATGTAAAAAAGATGTTGAGACTCTGGAAAGAGTGCAGAGAAGAGCAACAAAGATGATTTAGGGACTGGAGGCTAAAACATATAAGGAACGGTTGCTGGAATTGAGTATGTCTAGTTTAACGAAGAGAAGGACGAGGGGGGACATGATAGCCAGCATTGCAGTATCTCAGGGGCTGCCCCAAAGAAGAGGGAGTCAAGCTATTCTCCAAAGCACCAGAAGGCAGTATCAACGGATGGAAACTAATCAAGGAGAGA
>CM077921.1:2737235-2777235 GCA_039797435.1 Crotalus adamanteus | reverse complement strand
AGAGTAGAATAGTATAGAAAATATAGAGTGGAGTGGAGCGGAGTGGAGCAGAGTAGAGTAGAGTAGAGTAGAGTAGAGTGGAGTGGAGTGGAGTGGAGTGGAGTGGAGTGGAATGGAATGGAATGGAATGGAATGGAATAGAATAGAATAGAATAGAATAGAATAGAATAGAATAGAATAGAATAGAATAGAATAGAATAGAATGGAGGAATGTCGAATAGAAGAGAACAGAATAAATAGAATAGAATAGAATAGAATAGAATAGAATAGAATAGAATAGAATAGAATAGAATAGAATAGAGGAATATCAAATAGAACAGAACAGAATAAAGAAAATATAGAATAGAATAGAATAGAATAGAATAGAATAGAATAGAATAGAATAGAATAGAATAGAATAGAATAGAATAGAATAGAATAGAATGGAGGAATGTCGAATAGAACAGAACAGAATAAATAGAATAGAATAGAATAGAATAGAATAGAATAGAGGAATATCAAATAGAACAGAACAGAATAAATAGAATAGAATAGAATAGAATTAGAATAGAATAGAATAGAATAGAACAGAATAGAATAGAATAGAATAGAATAGAATAGAATAGAATGGAGGAATGTCGAATAGAACAGAACAGAATAAAGAAAATAGAATAGAATAGAATAGAATAGAATGGAGGAATGTCGAATAGAATAGAATAGAATAGAGTAGAGTAGAATAGAATAGAATAGAATAGAATAGAATAGAATAGAATAGAATAGAATAGAGGAATATCAAATAGAACAGAACAGAATAAAGAAAATAGAATAGAATAGAATAGAGGAATATCAAATAGAACAGAACAGAATAAAGAAAATATAGAATAGAATAGAATAGAATAGAATAGAATAGAATAGAATAGAATAGAATAGAATAGAATAGGAGGAATGTAGAACAGAACAGAACAGAATAGAATAGCTTTATTGGCCTCGTGTGATTAGACACACAAGGAATTTGTCTCTGGTGCATAAGCTCTCAGTGTACATGCAAAACAAAGTAATAATAATCATAATCAGGAGAACAACCTTCCATTATTTACTCATTCTCGCCAGCAAACAAACTCTTATTTTGTTCAGTTTGGGTTTCATGGTGTTGTTTTTTTAATTTGTGATGGATGTGTACTTCTCCCGCCTTCCCGTCAAACCCTAAATTGCAAAAACAGAAATGTCAATTACAACGATAGAGAGAGAGAGAGAGAGAGAGAGAGAGAGAGAGAGAGAGAGGGATTTAACATCCAGTTTGCATGTTAACAAGCATTTCGGTTGTTTCGGGGCCTAAATGAGAGCAAAGAGTGAATACAAAAAAAAAAAAAAATCAATATAGCAATTAGAGCTATAGTTTTGATTCCAGAAACATGGAAAAGCAAAAAAAAAAAAAAAATAATAATAATAGCATCTGTTTGTAGCTCTTTAAAGTGACTGCACCTTTTTCCTAGATGACAGAGGCCAGCAGAGTGATTCTGGGTTAGGACCCGGCTGCTTTAAAGAGCTGCAGACGGGTGCTTAACATTTGTACTTTTCCAGATTATTGACAAAGCATGGCACAACGCTAAAAGCAGTGCATGTACACACAAGCAGAAGGAACTCAGATAAATCATCTTTTTACTTGCATCGGATTTTGTATCGTAATAAATAGCTTTAGTGTGTTTATGCACGTACAGCTCCGTACGCGGCTTGATATTACAGATATAAGTCTGCGTGCAGGTGATGCTCGGCTTACAACCACAAAATTGAGCCCTGAGTTCTGCCTTCAGGTGATTTTTCAGGGAAGATCCTATTGACCCCCAAAATCTCATTTAACAGCCAGGCAAGGCAAGACTCCAAGCTCTTGTTTCGTTGCTCTGCTGTCCGACGGTCCTAAACCGGAACAGGAGAGTGGAAGCATTAACTGAAATGAGCAAAGGAGGGCAGCATTGCATAACTAGGAAACTGCAGCTAAGGTGGAAATTCTAGATTTTGAATGAAGGGCTCGTAGTTGGAGATTGCAATGCCAGCTGAGCTCAGCCAGGCAGCAAGTAAAACTCTTGAAACTTAACACACCAGTTACTCCAGGAGCTACAAGCACTGGCCTTGGATTGGGTTCAGCATGACCTCAAAACCCCTGGGATAAAAAAAACCTAAGTCTCCATAGTTAGAGGAATGATTAGAGCAGGGGGTCTTCAAACTTGGCTCTTTTATGACTGGTGGACTTCAACTCCCAGAATTCCTCAGCCAGGCACGCTGGCTGAGGAATTCTGGGAGTTGAAGTCCACACCTCTTAAAATAGCCGAGGTTGAGAAATACCGGCGTAGCTCTTTCTGAGTTAGCATTATTTCCCCCTCACATTATGTCAAGGGTCTTCAAACATGGCCCTTTTAGGACTGGTGGACTTCAACTCCCAGAATTCCTGAGCCAGCCATGCTGAGGGGAAAGGGAGAGGTTTCCAAGCTGAGCCATGCTGGCTCAGGAATTCTGGGAGTTGAAGTCCACCAGTCATGAAGGGACCATAGTTCCCCCATGCTGGCTCAGGAATTCTGGGAGTTGAAGTCCACCAGTCATCAAGGGAGCCATAGTTCCCCCATGCTGGCTCAGGAATTCTGGGAGTTGAAGTCCACCAGTCATCAAGGGAGCCATAGTTCCCCCATGCTGGCTCAGGAATTCTGGGAGTTGAAGTCCACGAGTCATGAGGGGGCCATAGTTCCCCCTTGCTGGCTCAGGAATTCTGGGAGTTGAAGTCCACGAGTCATGAGGGGGCCATAGTTCCCCCTTGCTGGCTCAGGAATTCTGGGAGTTGAAGTCCACGAGTCATAAAAGAGCCAAGGTTGCCTAGCCCTGATTTAGGAGGATTTCAAGATGCAAGTTTCAGTTTGGTTTTGAAGGAATATTTTTTTGTTTTTGTTTTCCTGGGCTGTTTCACGTTGGTCTTGAGTTTTATATAGATGGTTGGGGACTTGCTTTCTGGTACTAAAATCCTGCAAAGTTGAGCCTCCAACCGTATGTTTTTTAAAGTCAACTGCTTTGTTGTATGACGATCTAGCATCAATATTTATGTATAATATTTGACAGGTTGTGCTGCTAGATTTTCGAATTATTTTGTTCTGCTAGATTTCCTTTCTTTAAAATATATATTTTATTGATTTTTTTACAAATAGCAATCTTTAGTGCTTAGTAAACGACGTGTTGTCTGGGTTCATATAGTTAACAACAATCAATAATAATTCATTTCTATGATTTCATAATCAGCACATTAACTAGAAATACCTTTCCTTGATGCTAGATTTCCTAATGCTTGGGTTTTTTTAAAAAAATTTAAGATCATTACTGGTTATTTTATTCACGCTGCTACATATTGGAAGCTGGTATGGCAAAACTGTAATTCCACACTGTACTTCAGACACAAAGGGGGGATCTTTGTACACACAACCCAATTTCCCATTCCAGAGAGACCAATCAAGTATAATTATTGAGTGTAAGACTAAAATCTCAGAAATAAAGAATACAGGGGGGAAAAATAGACAGCGCCACTTCTTTTTAAAAAGTTGACTTTTCCTTGGAAAGACAATTCAGTGTCTGAATGCATCGTGTCTGGAATAATTGGTATGTTGGGAAGAAAAATGGACTCATTGACTTAAATGAGTGCTCTCTAAATTAGCTTTGTTGCCAAAAGTTCAATGAGCCAGCGAATCTGTCTTCTTCTTTCTTCTGCAGGACCTGGGGATAACGAAAGTGGGTCATATGAAGCGAATTCTTCAGGGAATTAAAGAATTCAGCCGGAGTCCACCGTTAGCGGAACTGTAACCGTGCCAGCTTCCTCCGTCGAGAAAGCACTACTTATGCAAAGGTGTAGACGGTTGCGGGTTCCTCCCCGGCCGAGTAAAGGCCAGGTTGCGAGAAGAGCATTCCTCTGATCGGGGGCGAGGTTTGATGAATGAGCGGGATGCGGGTCCCCAAAAGGTTTTGTGCATCTAAAAAAGAACTTTATTGTGAGAAGTAATCAAAATGTCTCCATTACGGTAAAAACATTTCCTGGGTAGCATTGGCGTTACATGGACTCTGGTAATCCACACGGTTCCTTTCCGATCCAGGTCCCTTTCAACGCAACGACAAATTATTTTACAAAATGAGATTGCTCTCTTTGACACACCCTTGAAGCCGGCGGTGGGATTCAAATACGGGAACAACCGGTTCTCTGCATGGATGCCACTTCCGGAAGTCCCATCTGGGCCTGCTGGGCATCAAAAAATTGGCTACCGGTTCTGCCAAAGTGGCGCGAACTTGCTGAATCCACCCCCGCTTGAAGTCTAACTTTATCTGGAGTCTCTGGTGTCTGATAGACTTGGTCCCATCCGGGTGTTTCGGTGACGCTGGTACCTCAAACTATAACTCTCTTGGGTTTTTCTCCCCCCCCCCTTTCATTGGCCGAAAATAATGTTGGAATGCCGTGAATGGAGACGCTAAACTCCTGGCTTTTTTGGCCCAAACCGCCTGCCTGTTTACATGATACTTCTTACACTTGAAAAACTTTTATATCTGTTTTAATAAGGTTTAATTTATTACTGTTTGGGGTTAGGGGTTTTTTTGTTTTTGTTTTTTTCCTGTTGTGATGTAAAGATGCTGCGTGTGGGCGGAGCGGGTTTCCCTATTCTAGCTGTGAAAAACATCTTATATATATACTCTGGCTTCAGGTCATTTCAGAGTATTGCGAAAATGCTAGAACAGGGCAGATTTGGGATTTGGTCCCCGAGGGAGAAAGATTTGAACGTTTTCCTTAAGTCTTTTCCCTAAAACCGCTTCCGAGTTTACCTCGAATGTCGGAGCTTCAAAATGTGGCGGTCGACTCAAAAGTGCATCAGATTTGGTGAACATCGGGACTCGATTATGCAATTCGAACGAAATCTCGGAAAGTTATAGAGCCCTGTCTTTTAAGTATGCATTTCTCTCCCTCCCCTTGCCAGTTTAGAGATAGATTTCGCCTTGTCAGAAAGATTGCTATCCAATCATTTGTTAATATGGATTGGGAAATTTGGTGGATCAGGCCAGAAAGAGAAATTCCTTTTCTGAAAATTCCTTTTCTGAAACCTCGGGATTCTAGATATTACTGAACCCAGGAAGATCAGCAGAGGAATTAAAAAAAAAAAAGTTGAGATGGTATCTTGATGGTGTTGGCTATTATGGACTCACCTCCCACTCTGGTTGAACTACAGCTCCCAGCATCCCCCACGCTTGTCTACACAGATTCTCAACCATTCAGCTCATGGATTTCCCAAAGATGCTTTTTCCAAAGGACTTTCTTGCGTGTTTTTCGTTTCTCATCCTAGAAGCTTCTTCAGTTCACAATGAAGAGACCTGAAGAACTGAACTGAACAGAAGCGAAGAAGCTTCTTGGATGAGAAGTGAAATGTTTTCAAAGGAAAAACAAACCAACAAACCAAGAACGTCCAGTTGCCTTTGGGGAAAAGCACCTTTGTGATCTCCCGCTGTTGATATTGTGAGCTCTTAAATTCCTTCTACCATCTTTTAAAACATTAAAAGCGAACCAGTATGCAGGTTGGCTGAGGAATTCTGGGAGCTGAAGTCCACAAGTCATCAAAGGGCCAAGTTTGAAGACCCCTGTCTTAAATCTAACAAACAAAATGGAGGCTGGCTGAGGAATTCTGGGAGCTGAAGGCCACAAGTCATCAAAGGGCCAAGTTTGAAGACCCCTGTCTTAAATCTAACCAACAAAATGGAGGCTGGCTAAGGGATTCTGGGAGCTGAAGTCCACAAGTCATAAAAGGGTCAAGTTTGAAGACCCCTGTCTTTAACAAACAAAATGGAGACTGGCTGAGGAATTGTGAGAGCTGAAGTTCACAAGTCGTAAAAGGACCAGGTTTGAAGACCCCTGTCTTAAATCTAACCAACAAAATGGCGGCTGGCTGAGGAATTCTGGGAGTTGAAGTCCACAAGTCATCAAAGGGCCAAGTTTGAAGACCCCTGTCTTAAATCTAACAAACAATATGGATGCTGGCTGAGGAATTCTGGGAGCTGAAGTCCATGTCATCAAAGGGCCAGGTTTGAAGAGCCCTGTCTTAAATCTAACCAACAAAATGGAGGCTGGCTGAGGAATTCTGGGAGCTGAAGTCCACAAGTCATCAAAGGGCCAAGTTTGAAGACCCCTGCTTTAGATCAATCGTTTGTTTCCAGTTTGGGTTCCTTTAAGAACCCAACCTCCTGCTTCACACATTAGACTTAAGCTTTTGTCCTCTTGCCGAGTGTCAATTATAGGTAGTCCTCAGCTTACAACAGTTCATTTAGTGACCGTTTGAAGTTACAGCGGAACCGGTTGTTAAGTGAACCTGGCTTCCCCATTGACTTTGCTTGTCAGAAGTTTGCAAAAGGGGATCACGTGACGCCAGGACATTTTAATCATCATAAATATCAACTAGTGGCCAAGCATCTGAATTTTGATCATGCTGCAACAGTTGTAAGTGTGAAAAACGGCCATAAGTCCCTTTTTTCAATGTCCTTGTAACTTTGAACGATCACTAAATGAGCCGATGTAAATCGAGGTGCATAAGCTATAAGTTATTGAAAGTCACAGAGATTGACAATATAGCCTTACCAAGCTTAACTGCCACTAAAGAGAGCAACATCTACTCAAGCAGGCGAATACGATCAATATTAAATGTTTATTTAGCTTCAAGATGGCTTAGTGTCTATGTGCAAACCCTTGGCATGGAATTGTGTGCAAGGCAAAGGAAGTGTAAGGAAGAGCAGCTAAGATGATTAAGGGCTTGGAGATTAAAAACATGAAGAACGGTTTCAGGATTTGGGTATGGCTAGTTGACAGAAAAAAAGGACTGGGGGGGGGGCATAATAGGAGTTTCCCAGTATTTGAGGGTCTGCCACTTTTTTCAAAGTCTCAACATCTTTTTTGCAATCCAGTTTTGCTCACCACATTAGAAAAAAAAAGATGTTGAGACTTTGGAAAAAGTGCAAAGAAGAGCTACTAAGATGATTAAAGGCCTGGAGACTAAAACATACAAAGAACGGTTGCAGGACTTGGGTTTGGCTAATCTGAAGAAAAGAAGAAATAGGGGGGACATGATAGCAGTCTTCCAATATTTGAGGGGTTGCCACAAAGAAGAGGGGAGGAGTCAACCTCTTCTCCAAAGCCCCTGAAGGCAGGACAAGAAACAAGGGATGGAAACTAATCAAGGAGAGAAGCAACCTAGAACTAAGGAGAAATTTCCTACAGTGAGAACAATTAACCAACGGAACTGCATTTTGGGTGCTCCATCCCTGGAGGTTTTTAAGAAGAGATTGGACAGCCACTTGTCCGAAATAGTCTAGGGTCTCCTGCTTGAGTAGGGGGCTGGACTAGATGACCTCCAAGGATCCCTTCCAGCTGTATTCTGATTGATTGGTTTGAAAAGCAAAGGCCTTGTAAACTGACCTCACTTACTGAAACCATCATGGATAGTTCATTATTTTCTCAGTAGTTGCATTGACATTTTCCCCAGATTGCATTGTTACTACACTCATTTTGATATTTTGCCATACCTATCGCATTCTTGGCTCACAAAGTCGCAAATGCCGCCTTCCTTGGCGCAATAATCCTTTTTTCTTCTTCCCGTGGGTGTGTGTGTGTGTGTGTGTGTGTGTGTGTGTATATATATATATATATATATATATATATATATATATATATATATATAAAAGGAAATAACAGAAAGCTGCCATGCACAGAAAAGAAGGCTAGAATTATTTGTAATTTAGCCACCATTACCCAATCTGTGGTTTTTTCCCCCCTTCAGAATATTAATATGCTGTTCTAGGGAAGTGAACGGGGCTGAATGCAGAAAATTAGATATATATATTTTTTTTAAAGAAAAAAAAATCACCCATTTTCTACTCTTTGGAAGTAGAATTTCCCTGCTGCTTCCTTGTGATTTCATTAGGCAGCGTTCTACATTTGCACAAAAAGATTGGTCTTCATTCTTCCCTTTTTTTTTTTCAATCCCGAAAAATAGAAACGAAGCCCTTTTAGGAAAACGGTATTAGCATAGATATTGTGAGGTTTCCCCCTTTCCCCCAATCCATAATTCACGGTTATTTGATTAATATAGTCCTAAATTTTTCTGTTGAAGGTAGCAGGTCACAAAAGTGGATTACATGACCCCGGGACACTGCACCCGTCATAAATATGAGTCAGTGGCCAAAAGTCTGAATTTTTGATCCCGTGACTGTGAGGGCCTGCTGCAACGGTTGTAAATGTGACAAAAGACCACAAATCCCTTTTTTCAGTGCTGTTGTAACTTCGAACGGTCGCTAAATGAATTGTTGTAAGCCGAGGACTATCTGGATCTGGAAGGTGGGGTGCCAGTTTAATATTTAAGGTGACGCTTCAGTATTGAGCACTGGAAAACCAAGTGAGAAAATGCCACGTTTTTTCCAAATAATGGGTTGACTGCAAGAATTTGAACAAGCATGTTGTAAGAGTTACCGTGTTAGTCAAGGGGCGAATTGCTCTTGGTTTCAGTTCTTGGGGGTTTATGCTTGCACTAGTAAGATTTGGCAGGTTTCATGTTTATTGTAATTTTACATCACCAAAACGTGTTTGGATAAAGTTTAGGCTTTAAGGTCACAAGTGACCCCCCCTCGACACAACCTCAAATATTAGAGAATTATGCTCCGATTGTAATTTTGGCTTCCGTTTAACAGCCACTTACAGATGTCAAATCCCATGGAATTGAGAGAATGAATCACCTGGCCAGGTCAAGCACCCGCAATGTACTTGTTCTAGGGCAGGGGCCTTCAAACTTGGCCCTTTGATGACTCGTGGACTTCAACTCCCAGAATTCCTCAGCCAGCTTCCATTTTGTTTGTTGGATTTAAGACAGGGGTCTTCAAACCTGGCCCTTTTATGACTTGTGGACTTCAACTCCCAGAATTCCTCAGCCAGCGTGAGGGAACTATGACCCTTTTATGACTTGAGGACTTCAGCTTCCAGAATTCCTCAGCCAGCGTGAGGGAACTATGACCCTTTTATGACTTGAGGACTTCAGCTCCCAGAATTCCTCAGCCAGCTTGAGGGAACTATGACCCTTTTATGATTTGCGGACTTCAACTCCCAGAATTCCTCAGCCAGCGTGAGGGAACTATGACCCTTTTATGACTTGCGGACTTCAACTCCCAGAATTCCTCAGCCAGCATGTCTCGTGGACTTCAACTCCCAGAATTCCTGAGCCAACATGGGGGAACTATGGCCCCTTCATGACTTGCGGACTTCAACTCCCAGAATTCCTCAGCCAGCATGCCTGGCTGAGGAATTCTGGGAGTTGAAGTCCACAAGTCATAAAAGGGCTATGTTTGAAGACCCCTGGTCTAGGGTAATATGTGCTAGTGTATAAATGAGGTATGATGATGATAAATATTTCAGGATGAGGCCACTGTGGGAAATAACCAGGCTGAGACCGAGGGGGGAGGTCAAAGGCGTGATATGACTGACATGTGTCATATGTCCCTGTGTGCTTACAAATAATCTAAATCCCTTGAAGGCTGTTCTCATCTCCTGCTAATTTCCCTTGACCGTTAGTTGGTCAGATTCTTGTAGAGACCTTAAGCTTGCAATCAATCTTTATGCAGGTAATCCTCAGCTTACGACCACAGTTGAACCCAGAATTTATGTTGCTAAGCGAGAAATTTGTTAAGTGAGATTCCCCCCACCCCTGCCCCATTTTACGACCATCAGATTCACTTAACAACCGTGCTACTAACGTAACTGCCGTGATTCACTTAACAACCGTGGCATAAAACGAGGCAAAACTCGCTTAAAGGGTGTTTCACTTAGCAACGGGCTCAACTGTGTTTGCGTACTTTGAGGACTCCCTGTATACATTATTTGGCCAATGCATTCACTTTGAGAGACCTGATTTCAGCCAGGCTGGTGCAAACATTGGGGTGAATTTCCCAACTGAAATACGGTAGGTCCCAACCCCCTTCACACACACACACACACACACACACACTCACACCCATTGTCTCTCCCCAAAGCAAACATTTGCTATCTCGCGTTTTCTAAAATCAGGATCCCAAACGCAAAGCTTGAATTGTGTAGAGGCAACCGAAGCAAACTTGTTGCAAACTTAGAACGTCTTGGTATTAAAGGATAATTAATGAAGTCTCTGCAGCATTGAGAAGGCAAAAGCTAACAGGAACGATTGAAATGTTATCAAAAGCTTAGTTAGCTTATCGGGGAGCTGTCTTAATTATCGTTGGAACAGCAATTCCTGAACGTGTCGCAAAAAAACTTGAATTGCCAATCAATGTTCTCTGGTGTTCCTTCTTTGGGGAGGTGTGATTTAATTGATTTACCTGCTGATCAATAAGTTAAATCACCAAACGCACCAAGTTACAAATTCAACACACGCCCGCTAAAGCAAAGCCACATTTCAGTGAGTCACAAAATCAGAGGTTGTTTTCTTGCTGTTGTGATGCAAAAAAACACAAAAAAACTGCAAGGGGTCGAGGCGACAAAACGTCTCACAAATAAGAGGATCCCACTAGTGCGCTAACCTGCTCTGCAGTGGGCAAGAGTCGTGTGACGTATGAGAACGGGGTATACAGGTTGTCCTCGACTTACGACAGCAGTGGAGCCCAATCTTTCCGTTGCTAAGCGAGACAGTGGTTCAGTTGAGTTTTGTCCCATTTTACGACCTTTCTAGGCGGGTTTTTAAAGTCAATCACTGCAGTCATCCGGTCGTTAAGTGAATCTTGGCTTCCCCCATTGATTTTGCTTGTCAGAAGTTTGCAAAAGGACATCACGTGACCCCGTGGGACGCTGCAACCGTCATAAGTACATGCCAGTGGCCAAGCATTTGAATGTAAACCACGTGACTGTGGGGAGGCTGCAACAGTCGTAAGAGTGAAAAACAGTCGTAAATCACTTTTTTCAGTGCTGTTGCAACTTTGAACGACCACTAAACGAACTGTTGTAAATTGAGGACAGCCTGTAATCTCTCTCTCTCTCTTTTTTAAACCTAGTTACTTTTTAAAATAAACTTTTGATAAGGCACCATATAACCCTAAGCAGGAAAGGACTGGATGGCGTTGAGTTATGTTGCTGTGAATCTATTAATTTATCCAGATTAGCATCGTGTCTGCTGCTTGAGCAGGGGGTTGGACTAGAAGACCTCCAAGGTCCCTTCCAACTCTTATTATTCTGTTAGTAAGAAAAATCATATGGTCCCAAAGCCACTCTCCGTTTTGAAGAAACGGAATAAGATTTCCTGTGCCGATGTACTTTTCTGCTTAGATTTCTAAATATTTTTCCATAGTATGCTGGGTTTTAAGTCAATTCTTGGAAAAAATTGTGCAAGCGACAAATAATGGGGGATTGTGGAAAACAGGATTTCTTCATACAGAAATAACCAGGAACATCTAGACGAGATTATACTTCGTTGTTACTCCACCTTGGAAGTTTCGTGAACTTCATGACTGGCGGAGGAATTCTGGCTTCAGAAGCCAACACAACTTAAATTTTCCAAGGTTGAGAAACAGTCTAGACATCAGATTCTCCATTTTTTGCCAACTATTTCATAAAATTCAAGTGGTAAGACTTTTTTTTTTCTCTTTTAACTAAGCCAAGATGTCCAGGCATAATACATACGGAAAAGTCAGTTAGGTCAAGCTTTTAATATGCTATCTTTTTTTAAAACTCGGTGGAATTGAACAATTTATCGTTTCACACGCAAGAGGTTTCTTTAACTAACGTTTTGCGCTACGAAGTGCTTTCTCTAAAAACGAACACGCTGTGCAATTCTTATACAGTTCACGTTAAACTGAAGCCGTTGCAATTCTTATCCCATTTTCCCCTCATTCGTGAGCCGTTTGGGGAGGCAAGGATGGAAACACCGAGCTGCAGTAGTAAATTAAAGTCAGGCTTTGTTGGAAAATACTTGCAATTTCTTTTAAAGGAATTAGCTTTTGATCCTTGATCCTTGCGGGGGGGGGGGGGGGGGAAATAGTCAATGGATTCTGGTAGGTCAAAAAAAAAACCAACGGCACGTGCAACACACCTAAAAAAGAAAAGAGAATTCAGTTGTGTGCTCACAGCCACATCTTGAGTCCTTTTAATCAATCAATCAATCAATCAATCAATCAATCAGAATAGAGCTGAAAGGGGCCTTGGAGGTCTTCTAGTCCAACCCTACCATTTCAGACAAATGGCTGTCCAGTCTCTTCTTAAAAACCTTCAGTGATGGAGCATCCACAGCTTCAGGTGGCAGGTTGTTCCACTGATTAATTGTTCTCAGTGTCAGGAAGTTTCTCCTTAGTTCTAGGTTGCTTCTCTCTTTGGTTTGTTTCCATCCATTGTTGCTTTTTGTCCTGCCTTCAGGGGCTTTGGAGAAGAGCTTGACTCCCTCTTCTTTGGGGCAGCCCTTCAAATATTGGAATATTGCTATTAATGTCACCCCCGGTCCTTCTTTTTTCTAGATTAGCCCAACCCAAATCCTCCTTATGTTTTACTCTCTGGGCTTTTAATCATCTTAAATTGCTCTTCTCTATACTTCCCCCAAAGTCTTCCTGAAACAATTTGCTGATTTGTTCCTTGGTCAAATATTGAGAGCTAATTTCTTTAACCACCAACTGCCCATCACAGCCAGTTATCCAGGACGGTATATGATCTGCTGGCTTGAGCAGGGGGTTGGACTAGAAGACCTCCAAGGTCCCTCCAACTCTCGTTATTCTGCAATGCATTTAGTTCAGACTTTTCATCAACCATGATAAGAGCAGGTTAAACTTTAAAACAGACTTAGGATTTGCCCATATGAAACCACGGTTAAAATGCCCAGGGAAAGAAACCACGTTTTACTCAATGCTTGAAAGTCTGCAGCTGTGCACTCATAAAAGAGTTACTTTCGCCCCCTAGAATTAAGATTTTCTTAATTAAGAATTATGGGTGCCATAACTGCCAGTGTTATAATTTTGTTCCCGATCTGTGTGATTTCGCAGAAGCTAACTTTTTCTCTGCTTGATTTCATTCCTCTTTGGAGAATGTTGATTACACCATTCCTCCTATTTTTAAATAGATATAGGAACCAAACAAAAAATAATGCCAAGAGTTCACTTAAAGTTAGTGGGAGTTATTTTAATCGTGCACAATGCCCCATTGCTTGTTTTGAATTTACAATTTCACACGCATGAAAACATCCAGAGTCAGCCAGGGGTCAAAACAATCTAAAAATCATCTCCACGCATGCGATGATTAGTTGAATTGCAATTACAGGTAAGTCCTCGACTTACAACGGTACATTTAGTGACCGTTCATAGTTATAACGGCACTGGAGAAAAAAAAATCACGACCGTTTTTCAAAGTCACACCCTTTGTAGCATCCCCTTGGTCAAAATTCAGCCACTTGGCCACTGCCTCATACTTATGACCGTCCCAAGATCACGTGATCCCCTTCCGACAAGCAAAGTCAACGGGGAAGCCAGCTTCACGTAACAACTGGGTGGCTAACTTTACAACGGCAGTGCTTCTCTTAACGGCCATGGTGAGAAAGGTCGTAAAACGGGGCAACATTCATTTAACAAATGCCTCCCTTAACGACATAAATTTTAGGCTCCGTTGTGGTTTTAAGTCTAGGGCTACCTATACCGCAAAGATTAGTTTCATTGTTATTTTTTTTTACAGGTTTACCGATCTTGACAAATAGGTCTACATTCCCGGCGGGAATAAATAGCAAATATTGTGTGAATTTTCCACCGACCTATAGGAGTTTTCAAAGCACTATCTAGCCAAACTCAAGGATCTCCAAATTTAGAGTAGCTTTGGAGTCAATTCTGCAGATTGCCCAAGGCTGTAATCTCTGCAGTATAGTTTAAATAATAATCACCATCATCATCAAAAATTTAAATCTTCACCCATGATTAAAAAAAAAAAAAATCTGCTGAGCAGAGAATGCTGTAAGTTTGGGAATATATTTACTTGTATTTTTTTTTAAAGAAACGGTGAGTTTCGGTTGTTTACATACTGCTTACAGCAGCACAGGTTTATTTTTTAATATATATATATATGAAAAAGGAGATATTTATTGCATATCCTATTTTGAGAGATGTTTTATGTGTGTTTTGCACCTTTGGGGATATATTGTTACATTGCTGCGTGCAGAATATTTGGGCGGTTTTTTTGTTAATTTTATGATTCCTAAGTGACCAGGTTTTTTTGGGGGGGGGTGTTGTGCCTTTTTATTATTGGACGCATGATTACTTATTTATTGTTGTATGGAGGTCACGGAGATGTGTATTTTTGTACGCTGTTGGAAACAATGGTTGACTTTGTTGTACTTTTATGAGAGGCCCACCTTTCCAGGGTGCCATTTGCTCTTCCTTCCGAAATAAACACACGCATACAAGCTCCCAGGGTCTCCTTTTACCTATTTTGTTTTGAAAGTTTGATTTAATGGATTTAAACACCCATGCTTCCCAGTTTTTTTTTCCTTTTAAAGAGGGAGGGTGATCCTTGAAGAAAAGTAAAATAATAAAAGCCTCCAGTTGACCCAACCGTCTGAAGGACATGAGGAGAACGGGAACACTGGAAAGTAAAAAAAAAGAAAAGAAAACGAGAGAGAACGTGAGCCTGATGTGTTCAGATGAAGAGAAGGCCCTGCAAACTCCATCAGAAGAGAATTCCAAGCCAGCAGGACTGCACCAAAGGCAACTGAGCCTTCGCACTCTGCTTTAGCACCACAACAGGCAAGGTGCCTGAGCTCAATTCCATGTTGGTGACAATGCTAAACTCCATCCATCCATCCATAGGTAGAGGGATATATGTATATATGTATATGTGTATGTGTTTGTTTGTATGTATGTATGTATGTATGTATGTGTGTGTGTGTGTGTATATATATATAGAGAGAGAGAGAGAGAGAGATTAGATGATAGAATACTTAGATAGTCCTCCATCCATCCATCCTTACCTGTCTTTTTCTTTCATGTCTGTCCATCTATCTATCTATCTATCTATCTATCTATCTATCTATCTATCTATCTATCTATCTATCTATCTATCTATTTATCTATCTATCTATCTATCTAATCATGTCTATCTCTACCATCTATCATATCTAATTATCTATCTCTAGCTATCCATATCTCTACCATCTTTTCTATCTATATATCTATCTGTCTCTGTCTACCCACTTCTTTCTTTCTTTTTCTATCTCTATCTATCTATCTATCTATCTATCTATCTATCTATCTATCTATCTATCTATCTATGTCTGCTTGCCTGCCTGCCTATCTATCTATCCATCCATCTATCCATCCATCCATCATTCAACTCTCTCTCTCTCTACCTACCTACCTACCTACCTATCTATCCCATCCATCCATCCATCCATCCATCCATCCATCCATCCATCCATCCATCCATCCATCCTCTAATGTATATGTATCTGTCTATCTATCTACCTATTATCTATCTCTATCTCAGTGATGTCGAACCTTTTAGAGACCGAGTGCCCCAAAACAGGCCCCGCCCCCATCCTGCCCCTGGCCCTGCCTGCCCGCAGGGCCACCCACCGCCTCCACAGCCTGCCACAGATCGCCCAGGCGGCCCAGCAGTGCCATGGCAGCCACACCCTCGGCCTGCACCCCACAGAATCAACTGCGCACGACAGGGCACGAAGGCAGAGTCTTGTCCCCACTGCCTGGCTGCCATGTTCTTGGCTGCGCTGCTCCGCGTGGGCCGCACTCGGTGACTCTCCTCTGGGGGGGCTGCTGGTGAGGTGGGGGCCGCGGGGGGAGGCGGGGCTGGGGCAACGGCGCGCGTGCCCACAGAGAGGGCTCTGAGTGCCGCCTCTGGCACGCGTGCCATAGGTTTGCCACCACTGCTTGATCTCCTAGGTAGCTACTTACAGGTCCCAACTTACAACCATTCCTTTACTGACCATTCAAAGTTACAACAGCACTGAAAAAAATGACTCAGGACCATTTTTCACACTTGCAACCGCTGCAACCACCCTCATGGTCACGTGATCAGGATTCAGAGGCTTGGCCACTGGCATGTACTTATGACAGTTGCAGCGTCCTCGGGGGGGGGTCACGTGATCGCCTTTTGCGACCTTCTGACAAGCAAAGTCAATGGGGGAAGCCGGATTCGCTTAACGACCGGGTTCCTAGCTTAACAACTGCAGCGATTCACTTAATTGTAGCGAGAAAGGTTGTAGACTCGGCAAAAGTCATGTATCAACTCTCTGGCTTAGCAACGGACGTTGTGGGTTCAACCGTCATTGCATCCCTGCAGGACCCAATTTTGATTCCTTTGCAGACTCTCAGTTGCACAACAAACCAGTCACTTCGGAGTGTTAGCATATTGCATTACCTCTACTAACCACAATGACACCCATGGAAACCCCCCCCCCGGTTTTATTCATTTCAGGGCCCCATTTCCTGACTACCAGGAACTTTCAAATTCACTGCAAGATTCTTGACTCCATTCTTAGGCCGAAACAGCAGGGACAGCCTTATTTCAAAATGTTTTTGCCCATCTTTCTTTCCCCTTAGACCAGGGGTAGGCCACCTTGGCTCTTTTATGACTCGTGGACTTCAACTCCCAGAATTCTTGAGCCAGCCATGCTGAGGGGAAAGGGAGAGGTTTCCAAGCTGAGCCGTGCTGGCTGAGGAATTCTGGGAGTTGAAGTCCATGAGTCATGAGGGGGCCATAGTTCCCCCATGCTGGCTCAGGAATTCTGGGAGTTGAAGTCCGCAAGTCATGAGGGGGCCATAGTTCCCCCATGCTGGCCCAGGAATTCTGGGAGTTGAAGTCCATGAGTCATGAGGGGGCCATAGTTCCCCCATGCTGGTTGAGGAATTCTGGGAGTTGAAGTCCATGAGTCATGAGGGGGCCATAGTTCCCCCATGCTGGCTGAGGAATTCTGGGAGTTGAAGTCCGCAAGTCATGAGGGGGCCATAGTTCCCCCATGCTGGCTCAGGAATTCTGGGAGTTGAAGTCCACGAGTCATGAGGGGGCCATAGTTCCCCCATGCTGGCTGAGGAATTCTGGGAGTTGAAGTCCATGAGTCATGAGGGGGCCATAGTTCCCCCATGCTGGCTCAGGAATTCTGGGAGTTGAAGTCCGCAAGTCATGAGGGGGCCATAGTTCCCCCATGCTGGCCCAGGAATTCTGGGAGTTGAAGTCCATGAGTCATGAGGGGGCCATAGTTCCCCCATGCTGGCTCAGGAATTCTGGGAGTTGAAGTTCACGAGTCATGAAGGGGCCATAGTTCCCCCATGCTGGCTCAGGAATTCTGGGAGTTGAAGTCCGCAAGTCATAAAAGAGCCGAGGTTGCCTACCCCTGCCTTAGATTAACAATGTCTCAGTTAGATGGAAGACAATTCAGGGCCCAAGCCACATCAGAGTTTAAGACCATGAGCTTCGCTTGCCCAGTGCAAAATCAACAGATTCAGAAGCACAACCTGCTAAAAGAAGCTAGTTTTACTCACTTTTTGAGTAGTTGTTGAGGTAGCTTTAGTGCGTGTTAGCAACACGATTTGTTTTCTTCTCCTTCGTTTATGTTATTACAAAACTTAAATACATTGTGTTGTTCCAATACATTGTTTGTGTAACATGACTGGGGACTGCTGACTGTTCAATTGCAGGGGACTTGCCGGCTTCCAGAATTCCCCAGCCAGCCATGCTGGCTAGGGGATTCTGGGAATTGAAGTCCACCAGTCTCAAAGTTCCCAGCATTGCCCCCCCCCCCCCGTTCTACGGCTTAGATTTTATTTTATTTATTTATTTTAAAGGATTTAGATAGCCCCCTACTTGCTCCCAGCCACTCTTGGTGGCTTACAGACAATACAAACACAACGTAGAAAAAATTAATCATTAATAAAGAATGATGGCTTCAAATAGGAACAGGGTTTATTTGGCTCACCTGCTCTTAACCCAGATCTGCAAAACTCGGTTTAATTTTGCTTCTCCAAACCTGCCCGGTCAAACTGCACCTGGCACCTGCAAGAAAGAAACCTCTTTATGCTTT
This sequence comes from Crotalus adamanteus, assembly GCA_039797435.1. NCBI lineage: Eukaryota > Metazoa > Chordata > Lepidosauria > Squamata > Viperidae > Crotalus > Crotalus adamanteus. The sequence continues at coordinate 2,759,191 of CM077921.1, read as the reverse complement.
TTGCAGATTAAGACCCCCCCAACTCCCTCTGCCTCTTGCAGCGCCCCCAAAAACCACTTCTGCTGAGTAGCAGTCACAATCTTTGGGTTCAGCAGACCCCCGCCCCTCTCCAAGTAGCTCTCGGTCTTCTCTCCAGACAGAACTTGGGGTGGGGAAGGGGTTTCCCTTCCACGCTAAGCTAGTCTCCAAAGCGCCTGAAGGCAGGACAAGAAGCAACGGGTGGAAACTAAGCAAGGAGAGAAGCAACCTGGAACTAAGGAGAAACTTCCTGACAGTGAGAACAATTAACCAGTGGAACAACCTGCCTCCAGAAGCGGTGAATGCTCCAACACTGGAAGTTTTTAAGAAGAGACTGCACAGCCATTTGTCCAAAATGGTGTAGGGCAGTGGTTCTCAACCTGTGGGTCAGGACCCCATTTGGGGTCGAACAACCATTTCACAGGGGTCGCCAAACAACGCAGTCCGCCATTTTTTTCCCCTTTTCCTTAGCTGTGCTACTCCCTTTTATTCTATTGGCTTTTGAAAGCCAATAGAATAGACTCCCTTGAATAGAGTCTAATTCTATTGGCTTTCAAAAGCCAACAGGAATTGTCCAGGCTGTCTCTGCCCTGCTGAGCCCGCCAAAAGTCCCATTCTGCAAACCGTGCTGCACCAGTTGAGTAGTCCTCAACTTACGACCGGTTGAGTAGTCCTTGACTTACGACCGGCTGGGGGTCGTGGCATTAAAAAGGTTGAGAACCACTGGTGTAGGGTTTCCTGCCTGAGCAGGGGGTTGGACTAGATGACCTCCAAGGTCCCTTCCAACTTTACTACTATTATTATTATTATTAAGCCAGCTGCGCCCCGCTTAAGCGTCTGAAGGGTCGCCCCCCCCAAAAGTGGACATCAAGGAGAGGGGCAACTTAGCCAAGGTGGAGAGGGAGGGAGGGAGGGGGGTGGTGGCTGCATCTGGGGGACCCTCCCCCCAATTGCAAACCCTAGGGCGCTTTGGAGAGCCCCAACCCAAAGGGGGGTACCCCTGCTTTCCAGGCGCAGCCCAAAGCAGGGCGCACAGGCGCGCTCCAGGCTGCCGGGGAGACCCCCCCCCCTGCGCCCAGCCGTTTCCCGGGGAGACCCCCCCCCACCAGCGCACCCCGGTGCCTTGGAAGGAAGTCTCCGCTCTCGCGAGAAGCGGCGGAGAAGAGGAGGAGGAGGAGGAGGAAGCGGCGGCGGAGGAGCCACGGAGCAGCAAGCTGGAGAGCTGCGGCAGGGTAGGAAGATGCGCACCGTGGCGAGGCCATGGGGACCCGCCGGGGAGAGGGGGGGGAGATCAAAGGGGGTTGCTAGCGGCTGGGGGCGACCCCGAAGGCTTCCCCCTGCCGCTCTGCAGCCTCGTCCCCGGTTTGCAACGGGGGGGGGTCCCCCAGATGCAGCGACCCCCCCACACCCCCTCTCTCCGCCTTTGCTAAGCTGCCTCCCCTGTCTTGCTCCGCGCGCGGTCTTTAATGCTCCCTTTTTGCAAGGCTTTTGGGGGGGGGGAGGGTTCCTTACAGCAGAATCCTTCCCCCTCCCGCTTCTGAGTGGGAGGAGGGACCTTCCCCCCCCCTTTTGCACGGTTTTTGCATGCCCCCCATCTCTCCCCCCCTCCTGTTTTGAGCTGGGGGTGGAGACAGGAGGAGGGGACCCCCACGCCACGCCCCTCCCCAGGCGCTTCAGGGCTTTGGGGGGTTTCGGGGGGGGGGAAGAGATGGGCTCCCCGAGTTCTATCCGTTCAAGGGGAGGGTCTCCTAGCAAGGATCCTCAAGGGCTTCCGCTCCCAGATTCTGCCCTTCTGCTCTTCCTTTGCCCCCCCCTCCCGTACCCCACCCCCTGCCTCTTTGGACAAATTTTTCTGCAAGCAACTGGCCTTAAAATTGGTGATAGAGGTGACCACAATGGGATATGAACCAGTTTGGGGAGTAAATAAAGACTTTGTCTGTCTGTCTGTCTGTCTGTCTGTCTCTCTCTCTCTCTCTCTCTCTCTCTCTATCTATACACACACACACACACACACACACACACACACACACATGCGTGTACAGGTAGTTCCTCTACCACAATTGAGCCCCAGACCAAAAGGCGATCACGAGACCTTAAGATACAGCAACGGTCGTAAGTATGAATCAGTGGCCAAGCGTCTGAATTCGGATCCCATGATCAAATGGGGATTTTTCCCTCCCCCCCAAGGTCGTAACTGGGGAAAACTGACTCCTATTTATGACACAGCAACAGTCATAAATATGAGACAGTGGCCAAGCGGCTGGATTTTGATTAAGGGGATGCTACAAAGGTCGTAACTTTGAAAAATCACTTCTTTTTTTTCAGCGCCGTTGTCACTTTGAATGGTCACTAAATGAACTGTTGTAAGTTGAGGACTTGCGGTGTTGCTTTTTGAAGAGTTAAAACGTCTGCCGGTGTTTGACAACCTTGGTGCTAAGAAAGCAGATCAAAGATTTTTAAGTGGAGTAGAAGCGGTTCAAATACCGACATAATAATAATAATAGTAGTAGTAGTAGTAGTAGTAAAGTTGGAAGGGACCTTGGAGGTCATCTAGTCCAACCCCCTGCTCAGGCAGGAAACCCTATACCATTTCGGACAAATGGCTGTCCAGTCTTTTCTTAAAAACCTCCAGTGTTGGAACATTCACCGCATCTGGAGGCAGGTGGTTCCACTGGTTAATTGTTCTCGCTGTCCGGAAGTTTCTCCTTAGTTCCAGGTTGCTTCTCTCCTTGATTCGTTTCCATGTTCCCCTTCTTGGCTCACCTGGATTTTCCGCCTGAATAATTTAGGCAGAATGGTTTCTGTTTTGTTGATTTAAGCCATGGGGTGTGTAATTTGCAAGGGAATGTAAATTCCTGAAAGAGAGAGAGAGAGAGAGAGAGAGAGAGAGAGAGAGAGAGAGAGAGAGAAAACCCCAGTGAAAGTATTACTTTTCGGTTGGCAATACGCAGTTCGCACTTTCTTTTGGTTAGGCCTGTTCTGCAGTTTTGTCCACAGGGTCTGCAAAGCTGACCGACCGCCCCCCCTTTTTTCAGAAATTGTCTATTTTTTTTTACCTTTAAGGATCAGTTTTTCTTTTTTGTTTCATCCAGGCCTCACCTGTGCTATAAACACCTCCCTCGTTTGCATCGTTCCGGTGATCGGGCGGCGTACGGTTATACTTTGCATTTAATTTTTCTTTACGGTTGAAAGTTGGAGATGGATCTCAAATGACATATAATGTGTGGACATAAAAAGAAAGCAAAATAGATTTAAGAGCTTGTTACAGACAGCTCTAGCACCGTGCTAGGCTCCTACAACTGTGTCAGCACTTAACTATGAGCACACTGTGCCAGATCATTGCATGAAACAATTCCTACCTATGATTAAGTTACAGGTAAGTCCTCAACTTAAAACAGTTCATTTAGTTTGCAACGGCATTGAAAAAAAAATGACTTATGACCAGTATTCACACTTATGACCGTTGCAGGCTCCCCTTCGTCCCCTGATTGACATTTGGATAATAATAATAATAATAGTAAAGTTGGAAGGGACCTTGGAGGTCATCTAGTCCAACCCCCTGCTCAGGCAGGAAACCCTATACCATTTCAGACAAATGGCTGCCCAGTCTCTTCTTAAAGACTTCCAGTGTTGGAGCATTCACAGCTTCTGGAGGCAGGCTGTTCCACTGGTTAATTGTTCTCACTCCTTAATTCCAGATTGCTTCTCTCCTTGGTGAGTTTCCATCCGTTGCTTCTTGTTCTGCCTTCTTCAGGCGCTTTGGAGAATAGTTTGACTCCCTCTTCTTTGGGGCAGCCCCTGAGATACTGGAACGCTGCTATCACATCACCCCTAGTCCTTAACAACAACAACAACATTATTATTATTATTAATAATAATAATAATAATGTTGGAAGGGACCTTGGAGGTCATCTAGCCCAACCCCCTGCTCCAGCAGGAAAGCCTGTACCATTTCAGACAAATGGCTGTCCAGTCTCTTCTTAAAAACCTCCAGTGTTGAAGCATTCACCGCTTCTGGAGGCAGGTGGTTCCACTGGTTAATTGTTCTCACTGTCAGGAAGTTTCTCCTTAGTTTCAGGTTGCTTCTCTCCTTGATTAGTTTCCATCCTTTGCTTCTTGTCCTGCCTTTCAGGCACTTTGGAAAATAGCTTGACAACTGCTTCATATTTATGACGGTCTCAGTGTCTCGAGGTCACGTTTGCAGTGTTACTTCCTTAGCAACTGCAGTGACTCCCTTAGCAACAATGGCAAGACAAGGTTGTAAAATGGGACAAAAAGTCTCCCTTACCAACCAAATTTGGGGTTGTCAATTGCGGGCGGAGAACCGCTCGCTTTACAAATAGTTTTCAAAGCAGGAAATAAGGAATAGTTTGGGTGTTACTTGTTTATTCATTTGATGGGCTTTTCCACTGGAAAACAAACGGAATCCTGAACTTTCCCCTTTTGCAAAGACCGTAGATAGAAGCGATGGTAGAGTTGGCATGTCAGCCAAATCTATTCCATAAAACAATAATCTCCTTGGGTTAAAGTTTCCGGTCTACTTTTTTTTATTGCATCCTGCGAGGAAATGGCAGAGATTTTTCAAAACCTGGGTGTGTAGGGATTGAAAGGAAAGCGAAGTTGAGTTTTTCCCGTTGATGCCGATATCCTGAATCTCCCTTTTAGCTTAATTGTGGGTGTCATCCAGAGCAAGGATGGGCCATTAATTTGTTGGAAGGAGCCACACAAGGAACTGGGAGCGCCATGGAGGGCTGTGAAGCTGTGTAGGCGTGCCTGCCTGAAAATGCAGGTATTATTTATATAGTCCTCGGTTTACGACCACAATGAAGCCCAAAGTTTCCGCGGCTGTGTGAGACATTTGTTGAGTTTAGCCCCGTTTTACGACTTTTCTTCCGTTGTTAAGTGAACCACTGGTGGTTAAATGAAACATGCCCCTCCCCCTTGACTTTGCTCGTCCAAAGGGCGCAGAAGGGGGTGACGTGGCCTCATGGAAGGCTGCGACCTTCATAAATGTGAACCGGTGGCCAAGCCCCTGAATTTTGACCACGTGATCACGGGAAAGCTGCAAAAGTCTGAAAAACGGTCCTAAGTCCCGTTTTTTTTCCCGTGCCGTTGTAACTTTGGACGGTCATGATATGAACATTTGTAAGTCGAGGAGTTACCTGTATCTGACATCGTCGGTGCTAGGAGGAGGTGGGGTTTATTGGGGGGGAGGGGGAAAGGAGAAGAGGGGGGACGGTGGGGTCCTGGGGGCTGTCTGAGCTTGGGGTTTTCTCGTAAACATTTCATGGCCCAAACAAGGTAATGTCATCGATGCACTGATGAAGTTCCCTAGTTGGGTCGTGAAACGTCTGCAAGAGAAGCCCCCAGCTCAGAGGGCCCCAAGGATCCCACAGTCCTCCCCTTCCTCTTCCTGCTCCTCCTCCTCTGCAATCCCCCTCCCTTCTAGCACTGATGATGTTCCCTAGTTGGGTCATGAAACGTCTGCAAGAAAACCACCCAGCTCAGAGAGCACCGAGGAGCCCACAGTTCTCCTCCTCCTCCTCCTCCTCCTCCTCCTCCTCCTCCTCCTCCTTTTCCTCTCCTCCTCCTCCCCACAGTTCAACCCTGGGCCACAGATATCCTCCTTTATTGGAGACCCCTCAGTCCCCACGTGCAGAGAGCCCCCTCTGACTTCAGGACCTCGTGGAAACCTCAGGGCTTCCTGCCAGAGGATCGGTGCCCCTTCTGAACTGGGGTTGGGGTGGGGGTGGCAGGGGGCATTAGCGGCACCTGTTCAAAGTCCACTCCATCCCAAGAGGGCTTTTTCCGGGATGACGGAAAGTGTAAACTCCGGGTTTCAGCTTTCAGGAAACGGCCCCGGTGCCCAGAAAAGTGACAGACGCAACTTTAGCAGGCATAAAAATAGACCAGGATGCTTTGACTCAATGCAGCGTTTCTCCCCCCCCCCCTTTTTCAACAGGGATTCTGAGAACAGAGTACAAGTCGGTCCTTGACTTACAACGGTTCATTTAGTGACCGAGACGAAGTTAGAACGGCGCTTTTGACCATCGCAGCATCCAAACGGTTTAGGTGATCAAAATTCGAACCCTTGGCAACTGGCATGTACTTATGACGGTTGCAGCGTCCCGGGGGGGGGGGGTCACGTGATCCCTTTTTGTGACCTGAACAAGCAAAGTCAACGGGGGAGAAGCTGGATCTGCTTAACAACCGCGCAACAAATGCAAGAAACTGAGGCGAAACTCACTCAAGAAATGTCTCGCTTAGCAACAGAAATTTTGGGCTCAGTTGCGGTCGTAAGGCGAGGACCACCCGTATGTGCCAGACAGACAGACAAGTGGCGCAGAACGAGGGCAGACCGGAATTGTCTACTTTTAAAATTAATTTGGCAGTGCTCGTCTCCGGAAATGTAAATCTAAGTGATCTCCCTGACATTTTTTTTAAAAAAACCCTTGCTTTCGCAGGTGGTCCTCAGACTTACGACCACAAGAGAGCCCAAAATTTCTGTCGCTAAATGAGACATTTGTTAAGAGAGTTTTGCCCCGTTTTATCACACAGTTGTTACATTGGTAACACGGCTGTTAAGTGAATCTGGTTTCTCCCCTTGACTTTGCTTGCTGGAAGGTCGCAGAAGGGGATCACGTGACCCCAGGACGCTGCAACCGTCATAAGAACATGTCAGTTGCCGAGCCTCCGAATTTTGGTCACATAACCCAACAGTCGTAAGTGTGAAAAACGGTCGTAAGTCCCTTTTTTCCGTGCCGTTGTAACTTTGAACGGTCACTAAATGAACTGTTGTAAGTTGAGGACTGCCTGGCTTTTTTAAAACAAGGAAGAGGTTGGCTGGTGCCTTTTAAAATGTATTTCAAAATGCAGCCACCTGTCTCAAATGGTGTAAGGTCTCCTGCTTGAGCAGGGGGATGGACTAGATGACCTCCAAGGTCCCTTCCAACTTGGCTATTCTATGATTCTGTCAGGGTCTCCTGCTTGAGCAGGGGGATGGACTGGATGACCTCCAAGGTCCCTTCCCGCTCTGTTCTGTTATTTTCTCATTCTCTGCCTGTCTGTCTGTCTGTCTCTCCTACACACACACACATACACATACACACGGGATGGACTAGATGACCTCCAAGGTCCCTTCCAGCTCTATTGTTCTGTTATTTTCTCATTCTCTGTCTGTCAGTCTGTCTGTCTGTCTCTCTCTCTCTCTGTCTCTCTCTGTCTCTCTCTCTCTCTCTCTCTCTCTCTCACACACACACACACACACACACACACACACACACACACATACACACGGGATGGACTAGAAGACCTCCAAGGTCCCTTCCAACTCTGCTGTTCTATGATTCTGTCAGGGTCTCCTGCTTGAGCAGGGGGTTGGACTAGATGACCTCCAAGGTCCCTTCCCGCTCTATTGTTCTGTTATTTTCTCATTCTCTGTCTGTCTGTCTGTCTCTCTCTCTGTCTCTCTCTCTCTGTCTCTCTCTCTCTCTCTCTCTCTCTCACACACACACACACACACATACACACGGGATGGACTAGAAGATCTCCAAGGTTGTTTCCAACTCTGCTATTCTATGATTCTGTCAGGGTCTCCTGCTTGAGCAGGGGGTTGGACTAGAAGACCTCCAGGGTCCCTTCCAGCTTTATTCTGATTGATAACCATCTAGGAATTCCCACCTGGCAAGGGAAAAAAAAACACCCGACAAAATGCAAATTTCCCATCAGCTTTCTGCCAGCTCATGCAGACAAATGACGGCATTTTTAATCCTCTCTCACATCCCTTGCACTCAGTAAGATTGAGTTCAAACGATTATCCTGATATTGCAGAGGATAGGTTTATTCTGTTGTGGGTCGCCTGAGGTTGTGTTGCTTAGCAAATCGCAACGTGCCTTACCAACCGAGACGTTCCTCCGAGTCAAAATGGTGCGTTGTGCGTCAAAGTTCAAGTTCAACCACGACGCCAGCTTCTGAAACCCCGTGCTTTGTTTTCGTCCGGCCGTTTACACCCCCCCCGCAGCGTGTTACCCGCGTAGGAATGCAAGAATAACTACGGTAGTTTCTGCCTGTGAGAATTGGGTTTCGCGCGTGCTGCGATCGCTCGTTTGGGAACTTCACTAAATCCGTTCTCCAGATGTGGGGATGTTTGATTTTCTGGTGGGGCTTCTTAATGCTTGGGTTGTTCTCTTTAGTGTTGCCTTTTATTGGCGTAAAAACGTATTAATAAAGAGGAATAGCTCAGCTTGCTTGTTTTCTTGCAGACTTTTCATTGCCCAACTAGGTTAACCTCATCAGTGCTAGAAGGGAGGGGGGGTTGTGGAGAGGAGGAGGAGGAGGAGGAGGAGGACGACAACAACTATGGGGTCCTCGGTGCTCTCTGAGCTTGGAGATTTTCTTGGAGACGTTTCATGACCCAACTAGGGAACATCATCAGTGCTAGAATGGAGAGGAGTTTGCAGAGAGGAGGAGGAGGAGGAGGAGGTGGTGGTGGTGGTGGTGGAGGAGGAGGAGGAAGAGGAGAAAAGGGGGGTCCTTGGTGCTCTCTGAGCTTGGAGATTTTCTTCGAGACGTTTGATGACCCAACTAGGGAACATCATCAGAGCTAGTAAGGAGAGGAGTTTGCAAGGAGGAGGAGGAGGAAGAGAAAGAGAGGAAAGAGGAGGAGGAGGAGGAGGAGGAGGAGGAGGAGAAAGACTATGGGGTCCTTGGTGCTCTCTGAGCTTGGGGGTTTTCTTGCAGACATTTCATGACCCAACTAGGGAACATCATCAGAGCTAGTAAGGAGAGGAGTTTGTAAGGAGGAGGAGGAAGAAGAGAAGGAAGAAGAAGAAGAGGAGGAAGAGGAAGAGGAAGGAGAAGGAGAAGACAATGACTATGGGGTCCTTGGTGCTCTCAGAGCTTGGAGATTTTCTTGGAGACGTTTCATGACCCAACTAGGGAACATCATCAGAGCTAGTAAGGAGAGGAGCTTGCAGAGAGGAGGAGGAGGAGGAGGAAGAAGAAGAAAAGGTGGATATATATATTTCTTTTCTGCTGTAGCATCCAGGGATCAAAAGAGGTTTTGTTGGCCCTGGACAGCCATAACCTCACCCGCCCTACTCATATCGGATGGACTCGGTTATCTTTATTCAGGAAGTAAGCATAAACAGGTGGTCTAATTTTGTCTCGCTGGGAAATGTGAGAAGACGAGAACTCCGTGGGATTATGATTGTATTTTTAAAGTCTTAGGAAAATGGAGACCGCTGGCTGATATTCCTCTCCCATCAGATCATGCAGTCCGATATAACTAGGCATTTCCGAACAGGAGCTGGCACCGGTGTGGCTGTGTCGCTTGCGGGTTAGGATAAATTGTGTCCGAAGAACGGAAGTGTTCGTTTTGTTCTCTCTGCTCTGGAAAGGTTTAACGCAGGATGGAATTCAGATTTTGGGGGTTCTGTTTCGTAGCAAATTTAGGTGAGTATGTGCGGATACCAGCTTTTTAAAAAAAATCACACACATAACGCTCATTTGAATGATAAATACGCCAGGACCATCACCTATTAATGATTGTGGATAATTTCTCTGTTTTGAAAGAGTGAGAATAGCACCTGTTTTATACCAGGACATGGTAACAGGCTGGATGAGGGCAGATCAACTATCATTAAGTTCTTTTAATGAGTTGTTTGTTTTCTAGCTAGGCGATGGGCATGCTCCAAAGGCGCCTGAAATTGTGCGCAGTCGGTTTGTGCACAAAAAAAAATGCACCTGGTTGAATTGTCTTAACAGTATGATTATTTATCCGTCTCTCCAGTTGTGTTCCATGGGGGCTGCCATTAGTTGCTTGGATGGGTAGATGGATGGATAATAACACATGTTTGTGTATGTACACCGTTAATATGTGGTAGTTGTGGGGTTTTTTTTTTCTGACGAGAAACAGTTGGGTTAGACCTGGCTAGGCTGTTAGGAATGCTAAGGAAGATTATTTTTATGTGTGATTGTGGCTGCGAGGCTGTTTTTACGGGCAAAAATGGAAATACTCTGAAATACGCACAGCGTAAGCTGTTTGATTAGAGGAAGATCAACAACTGCATTTGTCAGGGATAGGAAATCCTTACAGGCTTTTTGTTGAAAAAAAAGAGGAAAATGAACTTGTGATGGGGGTTGAACTTTTGAAAGTTAGCTTATGGAAAGAAGGAAATTATAATGTAACCGTAAAATGAGAGGATAAAATATAAATGCATTTATAACCATTGTCAAAAAGATCAGAACTAGCCTTCCTTCCTTCCTTCCTTCCCTCCCTCCCTTTCTTCTTCCCTCCCTCCCATTCCCCCTCTTTCTTTCTTTCTTTCTTTCTTTCTTTCTTTCTTTCTTTCTTTCTTTCTTTCTTTCTTTCTTTCTTTCTCTCTCTCTCTCTCTCTCTCTCCTTTCTTTCTTTCCTTTCTTTCTTTCTTTCTTTCTTTCTTTCCTTCCTTCTTTCTCTTTCTTCCTTTTTCTTTCTCCCTTCCTTCCTCCCTTCTTCCCATCATCCCTCCCTCCCTCCTTCCCTCCCTCCCTCCCTTTCTTCTTCCCTCCCTCCCATCCCCCCCTCTCTCTCTTTCTTTCTCTCTCTTTTCTTTCCTTCTTTCTTTCCTTCTTTCTTTCTCTTTCTTTTTTCTTTCTCCCTTCCTTCCTCCCTTCTTCCCATCATCCCTCCCTCCCTCCCTCCTTTCCTCCCTCCCTCCCTTCCTCTTCTTTTGTTTTTTCTTTATTTCTTTTCTCCTATTTTGTTAAAAATTCCTTCCATAAACATTACATTTTTTAAAAGAACCACCTGGTTAGATTCTGCAATATATTGCATATCAAGTTGCCTCTGAAGATGTTGCAGAAACTTCAATTAAAATGATTTGACTAGTATTAGACAATCATTTCTACAGCTTTTTGCCCTCTGTAAGTGCCTTCCTGAGCATGTCCACATCCACTTTAAATTATATGGGATTATATGTGTTGTTGTAATTTATTACTCAGCCATGCTTCCTCATTCAATGGAGCCTCTGGAGAAATACTTCACGATTTGAACACAACAGTGAGTGAGTCAATAGTATTCTCTAGTTTCTTTTCAAACCCAAGTTGGAGGATGTTAGACCAGATTTGCTGAGCACAAGTTCCATATTTGAAGACTCTTATTATGTACATTAAAAAAGGTGTTTTTATCAGTCCTGAATCTCCCTGCGAGTAGTCTTAAGAGGTGAAAAAAAGATATTTAAAGAAGTGGCTTCTGATCTTCTTTACAGCTGTTATAATCAGATCTTATATGTTATATGTACGTAAGGATGTAGGTTTATACGTATGTTGTATATAGCATGTTTAAATGTGTGTTAGGTATGTGTACGCTTTTGAGAGCAAGGAACAAAATTTCATTTGCCAATGTGCCCACAGTAAAAAATGACAATAAAGGTTATCTATCTATCTATCTGTCTGTCTGTCTGTCCATCCATTCACCCATCCACCTACCCTATCTGTCTGTCTGTCTCTCTCTCTCTCTCTCACCCATCCATACACCCACCTATCCATCCCTCCCTCCATCCATCCATCCATCCCTCCCTCCATCCACCCACCCACCCACCCACCCTCTCCTTTTTATCTATCTATCTGTCTGTCTGTCTGTCTATCCATCCATCCATTCACCCATCCACCTACCCTATCTGTCTGTCTCTCTCTCTCTCTCCACCCATCCACCCACCCATCCATCCCTCCATCCATCTATTCATCCATCCATCCATCCATCCATCCATCCATCCATCCACCCACCCTCTCCTTTTTATCTTTCTTTCTTTCTTTCTTTCTTTCTTTCTTTCTTTCTTTCTTTCTTTCTTTCTTTCTTTTCTTTCTTTCTTTCTTTCTTTCTTTCTTTCTTTCTATATCTGTCTATCTGTGTGTCTATCTATCATCTATCTATCTGTCTATTTATCTATCTATGTCTGTCTGTCTGTCTATCTATCTATCTATCTATCTATCTATCTATCTATCTATCTATCTATCTATCTATCTATCTATCTATCTACTCTTCCTTTGAGGTTTCTGATCCTTTTTAATGTTTGTTGGCCTCTTATTGTCCAAAAATATCTATTTTTATTGGCTTCCTAGTATTGAAATACAGTCTTAATATATAGTTTAAGGTTACTTGTAGCCTATGGTGTATAACAGAACACATCAGGAAAAGAATTTTATGATAGAAATGAATTGGAAAGAGATTTTTCTTTTCCTATAATTAGCTTTGTTCTAGAATTTTTCCCCCAAACATGGAAGAAAACAATTGTGTTTTCTGACCAGTTGGGCAAAACAATTACAAGGAGATTTTTTTTTTTACCATTAATTAGGCTATTTGGAATTTTTAAAAGAACACTCATTGCGTAGTTTTCTCCAGACTGACCTTAAAACTTCACTTAGATCAGCAACTTTTAGATATGTGTGAACTTCATTTCCCAGAATCCTCCAGGGAGCCAGATAGAAAAACAGAAAGGGAGTAGCTATTACAATAGATTGGCAGGAGCTAAACACATGTAATTATACTCCTGTTTTGCATAAGATTAAAACAGTATTTAAGTAAGAGCAACATCTACTCATAATTATCACTGCAGAGTAGGAAGGCTGCATTTTAACACTCTGTTTTTCCTAAAATTCTCATTTTGTTCAGTGGAATGTGACTTGAGTTTCGGCAACCTTTTTTTCCCCCCTGCATTTATGTATGATTATAGAATCCTATTTATTACGGTCACCGTCCAACTAATTAACCAGCCAGCTTCTTAAAAGAATAATGTAACAAAACCCTTGAAATCATGATGTTGGAAGAGAAAAACATCAATATTGCCTTAAATGTTTCCAAAACATCAGTAATCCTCGACTTAATCCTCGATTCATTTAGTGACCGTTCCAAGTGAGAATGGCACTGAAAAAGGCGACTTAGGACCGTGTTTCACACTTATGACCGTTGCAGAATCAAAACTCACACACCTGGCAACTGATTCGTATTTATGACTGTTGCAGAATCCCAGGGAGTCACGTGACTCTGGGACACGGCAACTGTCATAAATACGAGTCGGCTGCCAAGCATCCGATTTTCAGTCACTTGACATGGGGGATGCTGCAACGGTCGTAAGTGTGAAAAAACAGCCCTAAGTCAACTTTTTTCAGTGCCAGCTAAGCAAAAAAGTTGGTATTTGTATACCCCCCTTCAGCGGAAGAGCTGAAATGTCCTGAAAAAGTGAGTTTTGAGCCAAAAACTAGATCTGGCAAAGATTGACCTTAAAATCCGGAGCAATCACGTAATCCAGATTAAGAATCTGGACTGGATTGTAGCTAAGGACAATTTATATATATACAGGTCGTCCTTGGCTCATAAACAGGTTGTTTACTGTCTGTTCAAAGTTACAACGACACTGAAAAAACTGACTTATGATGACCTTTGCAGTATCCCTTGGTCACGTGATCAAAATTTAGGTGCTTGGCTACTACTGACTCATATATTTATGACGGTCGCCAGTGTCCTTGGAGTCAACGCAAACAAACTTCTGACAAGCAGAGTTAATGAGAAGCCAGATTTCAGTTAATAACGGTGTTACTAACTGCAGTGTAAGTGCAGTTACTAAATGTCCTCAAGTGCAGCGATTGACTCTGGCAAAAAAAAAAAGGTCATAAAATGGGGCATAATTTGCTGAACGAACGTCTCGCTTAACAACAGAAAGTTTGGGCTCCATTTAATGTCGTACATGGGGGACTAGCTGCATACGTACAGACCGTGGAGCCACATAACATTTCGGAAACTGATTTTAAGTTTAAAAAAACGGGTTTTAAAACCAGTGGGTTTATATTCCCTCCCGCAAGGAAGACTTGGAAGACAGACGGCTTGATTTACAACCGTTTTGTGTGCTCCGCTGGAGGAACAACAACAGTCTTGTGGAAGTGACCTCGCAGTGGCTGCGGGTCTTTTAAGGCCACAAAATTGTTTTCTGAGAATTTGGCTAGAAATCTCTTCCAGAGAACAGCAACAACCATTTCCTACATTATCAGGAGATTTAGGTCACTCCTGTCGGATTCTCAATGTCCCACCGACCAGCAGGGAGGAACACAATTGTGGCAATTTGTGTTCCAACAAATTATAGAGCCAATTCATTATCTTAATTCTTTCTGTTATCGTTATTGTGGTATCTGAGACGGGTGGCTGTGTTTCTCCTGAATACAAATTGGGTTTGAGTCGACCATACAGTTGCCAAAAGGAAAGGTGTTTTTTGTTGTTGTTGTTGTGTTTTTTTATAAATTATACTGCTTTAAAAACTAGCATTTCTTTCCTTCGGGGCTCTCTTTAAGGGTTATTTCAGTTCTCCTGAGCAATAAATAGCCTTACTATATTACGTGCTGCCCCTTAAGTAGGATTTATTTCTGTTTATTGCTTCTTGGTTGAGAAAAGTATATTCCTTTTTAATTGCTTGGTTCTGAGGCAAAAAAACTTCACAAATGTCGTGGTAGGCAACCAGGCCTGTCTTTCTGGTCCTCAACTTACAACTGTTCATTTAGTGGGCCGTTCAAAGGGACAACAGCACTGAACGAAGTGACTTATGGCCGTTTTTCACACTTACGACCGTTGTAGCATCCCTGAGGTCACGTGATCAAAATTCAGAGGCTTGGCAACTGGGCGTGTACTTATGACAGTTGCAGAGTCCTGGGGTCACGTGATTCCTCTTTTGCAACCATCTGACAAGCAAAGTCAATGGGGGGGGGGGGGAGAAGCCAGATTCGCTTAATGACTGGGTTACTGACTTAAGAACTGCAGGGATTGACTTAACAACCGTGACAAGTCATAAAACCGGGGCAAAATTCACTTAACCCACGTCTCGTTTAGCCACGGAAATTTTGGTCATAAGTCAAGTATGTGATTCAACTCAGGAGAATGGAAAGCCATTAGAATTGGCGGGAAGCGTTGTATATTAGATGACAAGGAAAAAAGAATAATTTAAGATAATTCAACGGATTTTTTTCGGTGTGTCCTAGCAAATTCATTCACTGTTAACCTGGCGCTAGACTTTTTGCTGCACACATTACAATGGTTCCCGACTTACGGCCAGGATTGAAACCCACAATTTTGTCGCTAAGCGAGACCCTTTGTTAAGTGAGTTTTGCCCCGTTTTACAACCTTTCTGGCCACGGTTATTAAATGAATCACTGCAGTTGTTAACGTGAGTGACTCGGTTCCTCATTGACGTCGTTTATCAGAAGGTCGCGAAAGGGGATCGCGCGACGCCCCTGGGACACACTGCGACCGTCATAAATGTGAGTCCGTGGCCCAGCGTCGGAATTTGGATCGTGCGACCCTGGCGATGCGGCAACCGAAATTTGAGGGGGGGGGGGTCGTAAGTGGAGAGCTCCCTCTGCCAAGTTTCTAGTAGGTACAATACGTTCGGTCTCGTTGATGGAAGATGAAAGAGGTGGAAAGTATCCCCCTGATTAAAAAAAAAATGCTTGGTCTGATAAAGTCCCATTTTCTTGGATTTCTGGTTCTGTCTCTCCATGCATCCCATGAAGTTGTTTCTTCTCTCAAGATGGCGGCCTGTAGAAGACCAGGGGCGACCTAGAAGAAGACGGGGTGAAGGCCCTCGTCATCCGAAGCAGAGGAGACCTGGGGGCTGTCTCCCAGCATGGACCTTCAAGAAGAGAGCCTCGGGGGCTGAAGGCCGCGGGGCTTTTGCGTTTGGGTAGGCACCATCGGTGGTCATAGGGAGCGCGTGATGGAGAGGACGGGGGTGGGGTGAGGTGGGGGGGGGGGCTGGGACAACTGAAGAGATGTTGTCTTGAGCTGAATTACAACTCTTAGGTCCGTAATAAAAGCCAGAATCACAAGGGGGGAGGGCATTTCAGAGTGCTTCTTGGTCCCAATCCTTAACTTTATGTTCTCCTTCTCCTCCTCTCTTTGTGCTCTCCTCCTCCTCCTCCTCCTCTTCCTCCTTCTTTTTCTGCTTCTCCTTTTCCTGCTTCTCCCTCTCCTCCTCCTCCTCCTCCTCTTCTGCTCCTTCTCCTCCTTCTCCCTCTCCTCCTCCTGCTGCTCCTTCTTTTTCTGCTTCTCCTTTTCCTGCTTCTCCCTCTCCTCCTCCTCCTTTTCCTTCTCCTTTTTCTACTTCTCCTTTTCCTGCTTCTCCTCCTCCTCCTTCTCCTCCTCCTCCCTCTCCTCCTCTTCCTCCTCCTCTTCTGCTCCTCCTCCTTTCTCCTTCTCCTCCTTCTCCCTCTCCTCCTCCTCCTGCTCCTCCTCCTTCTTCCTCTCCTGCTCCTGCTCCTCCTTCTCCTTTTTCTTCTCCTTTTCTTGCTTCTCCCTCTCCTCCTCCTCCTTCTCCCTTTCCTGCTCCTCCTCCTTTTTCTTCTCCTTTTTCTGCTTCTCCTCCTTTTCCTCCTTCTCCCTCTCCTCCTCCTCCTTCTCCCTCTCCTGCTTCTCTTGTTTTTCCTTCTCCTTTTTCTGCTTCTCCTTTTCCTGCTTCTCCCTCTCCTCCTCCTCCTCTTTTTATCAACTTGATATTGCACAGTGTAGCCAGCAGTAGATTAATTAAAAAGCGTAATCCGTTTTTGCATTTTAGAGATTATTGAATTCGTCGTTGAAAATAAAAATTAAAACATGGACGGTCCTGTCAGGGTCCAAAGCCCAAAGCTGTCAGAAGAATCCTAGAGGAGGAGTGAAAAAGGTAAAAAACCCAGTTCTTGATCATATTGATTTGGCCAAGCTTCTCTCTTTGATGGTTTACGAGAAAACTTTTTTTTTTTTTTTTTTACTTGGTTAAGGAAAGCATGTTTCAGGCCATTTAGCAAGGAGGCTGCTGTGACAAGTTCAGCAAGTCCCACAATCTGTAGGTCAGCCTTGAAAAAGAGTTTTTAAAGATGGTGTCAACGAGTTGACCAAGTCCAGTCTGAACCAATGAGATATATAATAATAATAACAACAACAAAAACAACAGCAACAACAATAACAACAATAATAATAAAGTTGGAAGGGACCTTGGAGGTCATCAAGTCCAACCCCCTGCTCAGGCAGGTAATCCTATACCATTTCAGACAAATGGCTGTCCAGTCTCTTCTTAAAAACTTCCAGTGTTGGAGCATTTACTGCTTCTGGAGGCAGGCTGTTCCACTGGTTGACTGTTCTCACTGTCAGGAAGTTTCTCCTTAGTTCTAGGTTGCTTCTCTCCTTGATTAGTTTCCATCCGTTGCTTCTTGTCCTGCCTTCAGGGGCTTTGGAGAAGAGCTTGATTCCCTCTTCTTTGGTGCAGCCCCTGAGATGGAACACCACTATCCTGTCCCCCCTTGTCCTTCTCTTCGTTAAACTAGACATACCCAATTCTAGCAATTGTTCCTTATATGTTTTAGCCTCCAGTCCCCTAATCATCTTTGTTGCTCTTCTCTGCACTCTTTCCAAAGTCTCAACATCTTTTTTACATCGTGGTGACCAAAACTGGATGCAGGATTCCAAATGTGGCCTTGCCAAGGCCTTGTAAAGTGGTATTAATACTTCACGTGATCTTGATTTCACGTGATTTCCTCCGGAGAATTTTAGAAAAACAATTTGGCCCTAAGACAACCTCAACATCACTTGAATTTCTCTTTTTCTGAATAGGAATAATTTATCTCCTTTTCCTAGAGGAAAACAAGTCCTTGTCTCAAATCCCCTTTGATACCCTCATCCAGCATTTGCTGGAACTGAGCAATTGTAATAAATTTTAACTCAATAAACCCTTCAGACCGAATCTGTGGGACACCCCTCTTGAGATTCTTCTCCTCAGCAAGTCTCCTAGCATTTGGGGAGCCTTCAAAAAAGATGACCCCCCCTCCCCAAATTCTTACACTTAGTTTGAACAATAGGAAAATTAAAACCTTAACACCTCAGGATAAAATAAGAGTTTCTACGGAATCCTGAATAAAAAAAAGGGGGGGGGACCCAAAACCCTGCAGGGAATAGCTACAGATAAAGTGTAGCTTGGGACCACAACTGACCCCAAAATTTTGGTTGTTAAGAAAGACCGTTGTTAAGCGAGGTTTGTCTCATTCTGCGGCCTTTCTTGCCCCATTGCCGCTGTTAAGTGAGTAACACGGTTGTTAAATAAAGCTTGGCTTCCCCATCAAGTTTGCTTGTGAGAGGGGTGCAAAAGGGGAAATCGCATTTTACCACAGCAGAGTCCCAAATTTCTGTTTTGCCTCATTTCACGGCCTTTTTTTTTTTGCCACCTTTGCGACGTGGATCCCTGCAGCTGTGCAGCGAGTGACGTGTTTGTGAAGTGGAATGGGCTTCCCCCATCGGCCTTGCTTGTCAGAAAGGTTGCAAAAAGCCATCGCATTTACCAATCTCCTTATTTATTTATTTCTCTCTCTCTCTCTCTCTCAAAAGCAGAACTTGGGCGAACCTTCCCTCTCTCCAATGACGCCGTTTTTGCAAAGTCAAAAACCGCTGTGCGCCGTCTCAGCAGAAGACTCGGCCAAAGAAGATGAAAATTTCAATGAGGTTAGGCCGTTGTGCAGCCTTGTGTGTGTGTGTGTGTGTGTGTGTGTGTGTTTAAATTAATAACAATATTAATTACGCCCTTCACTCTGTCCTTCAGCCAGTAGGAGAGAGAGAGAGACCCCTCCCTCCGTCATGTTCGCCATCTTCTATCTTCTATTACTTTTATTTATTTTTAGGACCTGTTATTAGATGATGGAATAAAATGCCAAAATGCAAAAGCAAACAGGACACGGTGGGGAGGGAAAGGGGAAAGGAAAGTGAGGAGGAGAGGGGGAAAGGGAAGGAAAGGGAGATAGAAGAAAGGAAAGGAAGATAGAAAAAAGGAAAGGAAAGGAAGATAGAAAAAAGGAAAGGAAAGGGAGATAGAAGAAAGGAAAAGAAAGGGAGATAGAAGAAAGGAAAGGGAGATAGAAAAAAGGAAAGGAAAGGAAAAAAGGAAAGGAAAGGAAGATAGAAAAAAGGAAAGGAAAGGAAGGTAGAAAAAAGGAAAGGAAGATAGAAGAAAGGAAAGGAAAGGGAGATAGAAGAAAGGAAAGGGAGATAGAAGAAAGGAAAGGAAAGGAAAGAAAGATAGAAAAAAAGGAAAGGAAGATAGAAAAAAGGAAAGGAAGGAGATAGAAGAAAGGAAAGGAAAGAAAGATAGAAAAAAGGAAAGGGAGCTAGAAAAAAGGAAAGGAAAGGAGAAGAAAGAGATAGAAAAAAGGAAAGGAAAGGAAAGGGAGATAGAAAAAAGGAAAGGAAGATAGAAAAAAGGAAAGGAAAGGGAGATAGAAGAAAGGAAAGGAAGATAGAAAAAAGGAAAGGAAAGGAAGATAGAAAAAAGGAAAGGAAAGGGAGATAGAAGAAAGGAAAGGGAGATAGAAGAAAGGAAAGGAAGATAGAAAAAAGGAAAGGAAAGGGAGATAGAAGAAAGGAAAGGGAGATAGAAAAAAGGAAAGGAAAGGAAAAGAAAGGAAAGGAGAGGAAAGAGATAGAAAAAAGGAAAGGAAAGGGAGATAGAAGAAAGGAAAGGGAGATAGAAAAAAGGAAAGGAAAGGAAGATAGAAAAAAGGAAAGGAAAGGGAGATAGAAGAAAGGAAAGGGAGATAGAAGAAAGGAAAGGAAGATAGAAAAAAGGAAAGGAAAGGGAGATAGAAGAAAGGAAAGGGAGATAGAAAAAAGGAAAGGAAAGGAAAAGAAAGGAAAGGAGAGGAAAGAGATAGAAAAAAGGAAAGGAAAGGGAGATAGAAGAAAGGAAAGGGAGATAGAAAAAAGGAAAGGAAAGGAGAGGAAAGAGATAGAAAAAAGGAAAGGAAAGGGAGATAGAAGAGGAAAGGAAAGGGAGATAGAAGAAAGGAAAGGAAGATTTAAAAAAAGGAAAGGAAAGGCATTGATTTACGACTCCCTCTGTTGCAGTAGAATAAATCGATAACATCAAACCTTACTTTTATGTCCTAGTATAAACTAGTCATTTCTATAACAATGAATCAATCTAAGCAGTAAAGCCCCAAATCAAAGTTAAAATACACTTAAAACCTGTATATACAGTATTTCTTTCCACAATGTACGTGACCTCTCTTTATTTGTGTATTTCTATTCCAGGTCACATTTCTCTGTTTTGCTAATGACTCAGCTGTGGCAGCCAAGGTAAGTTCTTTCAGAAAGAAGACTGCATCAATTCAATATTTCTGGGTGGGTTGTTTTTGGGGACCGGGGCCCTGACCATCGCTTTTTGTTATTAAGAGAAATTAAAAGAGACTCATGAAGGTACTTGAATAGCAAAAGAGGCCAGGTGTCGCAATACAAGTAGTCCTCGACTTAACCACCGCAACGGAGCCCAGAATTTCTGTCGCTAAGTGAGACAGGTTTTAAATGAGCTTTTTGCCCCATTTTTCTGTCCTTTCTTGCTACAGTCGTTTAGCGAATCCCTGCAGTTGTTACGTTTGTAACACGGTTGTTAAGTGGATCTGGATTTCCCACTGACATTTCCGTTGCTAAGCGAGGCATTCGCCAAGGGAGTTTGGCCCCGTTTTACGGCTTTTCCTGCCACAGTTGTTAAATGAATCCCTGCAGTTGTTAAGTCAGTAACGCGGTTTCTTAAGCGAATCCGGCTTCAACCATTGGCTCTGCCTGTCAGAAGGTCTGCAAAAGGGGATCACGTGACGCCGGGACGCTGAAACTGTCATAAGTACATGCCAGTTGCCGAGCCTCTGAATTCTGATAATAATAATAATAATAATAATAGTAAAGTTGGAAGGGACCTTGGAGGTCATCTAGTCCAACCCCCTGCTCAGGCAGGAAACCCTATACCATTTCAGACAAATGGCTGTCCAGTCTCTTAAAAACTTTCAGTGTTGGAGCATTCACAGCTTCTGGTCACGTGACCACGGGGTCACGTGACCACTTTACTGATCACGTGACCACGGGGAATGCTGCAACCGTTGTGTGAAAAACGGTCATCCGTCCTCTGTTTCAATGCCGTGGTAACTGTGAACGGTCACTGAATCAACTGTTGTAAGTTTTCTTGTGTTTGGTTGAAAAACTCGCCGGCGGAATCTGCTGATAATTTCCCTCCTCAAGTTGCATTGTTCTCAATTGTGCTCTGCTGGGTTTAGGAATTGGCAACCGTCTCTGTAGGCCTTCCAGATGTTCTGAAATCAGCCCAGTGGTGCAGTTTGCACGACCAGGAAGCTCTTCTGCTAAAGGATGTGTGCAAACCGGCGGAGACGAGTCACGACTTCCGACAAAAGGTAAGAGAATCGCACGTGAGGTTGTTTGTCTGCTTTTCAAAGATCTGTTAAGGTGACTCAGTGCTCTGGATGAAAAGAATCTGAACCAATAATAATAATAATAATAATAATAATAATAATGAAATAGAAAGACTGTGAGAAATAGAAAGACTGTGGCAAAAGCAAGCAAGGATAGTACCAATAGTCATAGGCTCCTTGGGTGCAATCCCAAAACAACTGGAGCACCACTTGAACACCATCATCGGCATTGACAAATTCGCCATTAGTCAATTGCAAAAGGCGGCCTTACTAGGAACTGCTTCCATCCTGCGACAATACCTGTAATACCATCAAATATCCACATCTGCCTATCCCAGGTCCTTGGGAAGGACTCGATAGGTAGACAAAAATGCCAGATCCAGTCTGAACATCTGGCTGACTGTGCGATGATCAATAATAATAATAATAATATAAAAGTAAGTAGTACTACTATTACTACTACTACTAGTAGTAGTAGTAGTAGTTGGGAGGGACCTTGGAGGTAGAATATGGAATGGAATGGAATTGAATGGAATGGAATGGAATAGAATAGAATAGAATGGGGAATAGAATAGAATAGAATAGAATAGAATAGAATAGAATAGAATAGAATAGAATAGAATAGAATAGAATATATGGAATATAATAGGATAGGGAATAGAATAGAATAGAAAAGAATAGAATAGAATAGAATAGAATAGAAT
>CM077921.1:2699735-2732235 GCA_039797435.1 Crotalus adamanteus | reverse complement strand
GGTGGAAGGGTGAGTCAACCTTGAGCTGGTCAGGATCAAACTCCTGGCAGTGAGCAGAGTCAGCCTGCAATACTGCATTCTAACAGGAAGGAAGGAAGGAAGGAAGGAAGGAAGGAAGGAAGGAAGGAAGGAAGGAAGGAAGGAAGGAAGGACATTAAGCACTTAGACTTACATACCGCTTCTCAGTGCTTTACAGCCCTCTCTAAGCAGTTTACAGAGTCAACCTATTGTCCTCCAGCAATCTGGGTCCTCGTTTTATCGACCTCGTAAGGATGGAAGGGTGAGTCAACCTTGAGCTGGTCAGGATCAAACTCCTGGCAGTGGGCAGAGTCAGCCTGCAATGCGGCATTCTAACCACTGTGCCATCAAGGAAGGAATGAAGGGAGGGAAGGAGAGAGAGGGAGGGAGGGAGGGAGGAAGGAAGGAAGGAAAGATAGCACTAGCCCTAGCACTTAGACTTATATATTGCTTCACAGTGCTTTACGGCCCCTCTCTAAGCGTCAGCACATTGCCCCCAACAATCTGGGTCCTCATTTTACTGACCTTGGAAGGATGGAAGGCTGCGTTAACCTTGAACCGGTCAGGATCGAACTGCCAGAAGCCACCGGCCATACTGCATTCTAACCACTGTGCCACCATGGCGCATGGAGTTTCCTATGATAAATCCATTTTTTTTTTTTTTGCCATTGTTTCCTATTTTTGCCAGTTGTCTGATTTTGATTCATGTGCCATTAAACGGGTGTCAGGTCTTAATAGCCACCTAGGTAGACCTTCTCCAAGATAGCTTACAAAAATGCCTTCTCTTTATTTTCTTTCTTCTCTCCCCCCCCCCTTTTTTTTTTTGAATAGAACCTGAGAAGAGTCCAGAGTCTCCTCCAAAGACCAGCTTTGTCCATCATCTCAAATCTAATGATCAAAAGTCCTTCATCAGTTCTCTGTATCGGAGGCCATCGGTCAAGTCATCCATCTCCTTGGTCAACATCTTAGAACTTGAAGAACTGTCATCTTCCGTAAGAAATCCGGTCTCTGCTTCTCTTTCTGATCCTTGGATACAGAGAAGTTTTTTCAGGTCCCACGGTTCTTCGGATCGCAGTGTTAATTTTTTGCACAAAACCTTGTTCTCCTCCTCCCCTGCCGACTCGTCTGAGTCAGACTGCTCTAGTCCCAGCCCTGTCATATTCTTGGATGAAGAAGGGTATCAAAAAAGTTTGAAGGCAAAGCTTCAACTTCCTAAAATCCCAGTAGGGAAAGATGGGGTAGAGGATTCCGACTCTGAAGTCAGCGAGTTTTTTGATAGTTTTGACCAGTTTGATGAACGTGAACAAACTTTGGAAGACGGTCCTAAAGGTTCTCAAGATCCCACCGCCGCAAGTCATATCTCACAGAAAAGCATTGTTTCGTGTAAGAAGCCCTGCTCCACAACGTCAATGAATCCCCAGAAGTTCAAGTGTGATCGTCCAGTTCTCCCAGCCAATGTAAGGAAGCCAACTCCACGCAAACTGGAATACAACAATCTGCTGGATGTCCCAGATTCTCCCCGCCTGATCAAAAATCCAGCCGACGATCACACGGCCTTGTTTAGCCCAATCAGATCTTCTGCTTTCAGTCCATTAGGCACTTGCTTTCCCACAGAGTGCCTTTGTCGACTCAATCGGGATTCCTTTAGCCAAAATCACAACATTGTCTATCACACCTACTCGGATTTTGCAAATAATATTTCCTTTGAAATTCTGGGTTCTGTGTGTAATGCTAGACCACCTTCCTTGTGTAGATGCACACAGGAGATGATCAGCCAGGGTAGGATTGTCCCGGAAGAAGAGAAAGACCGGACGGCCAAAGCCCAAAGAGAAATATCTAGAAAAGGACTGCATAAGAAAGATAAATCCAAACACAAGTCTGGGGTGATTAAAGACCACATCCAGAAATTTGCTTCGGAGCTGGTGGAAACAAGTTTTGGAAGTGCGTTTAAAGATCTTCAGAAGGGCGTTTCTTCATGTACCAACGCATTGTGTCAGTTGGCTGCTAAGTTGACTTCTTCGGTCTTCCAGATGGCCTTCTACGAGATTGGGAGGCAGCAGGCTCTTTTACTGAAAAAGAAAGCCCTAAATGGTTTAGCAGGGTTTTTGGTGAGCCAAGCCGTCACAGGAGCTTTGAAAGAACTATACTCCGTAAAGCAACAAATGTTTACGAACACCGTTACCAAATTTGCAGCAAACCTTGCCGAGGAACTGATATTTGAGGGGATAATGGAAGTTTGTCAGTTTTCACATCCAGCGACACCCACGGCATCTCATCAAGGCTCCTTCCAGTATGACAATACCGTCGTATGGTCCTATGCCAAAGACTTGTCTGAATCCGTCATCCAGGATGCTTTTATTGAGCTATCACAGGTTGATGTGAGCTTTACACCGCAAGCTGCAATCAGCCTTTCTGTGGACAACGTACAATATGTCAGCACGGAAAGGATGGTGGAGTTAACCCAGACATCCAGTGGATCTTCTGAGCTTTGTGAGAAAGGACCAGTGGCCTTGAACCCTGCTTGGGAATTCAGGAAGGAACACACTATTAGTAGAGCCTTGTTCTACACATCTGGCATTGCAAGTTCAATTCCGGTGCCCTTAGCCGGAAGCATCCTTTCTCAGCACCAGATTTTATGGAACGAAGCCAAAGTCAAGAATCAATCGGCATCCGGGAGCACGCTCTCCTTCTACAAAGGGCCCACGGAAATGTGTTGTGCCCCCAGAAAGAATCAAAGTGAAGTATCCTCACTTAGAAATGTCTACCTGACCACTGGTTTCACACCGGAGAAGGAATGCAAGCCACCCAACCAGTCTGAGGCCAACAAATTTGCTGAAATATCAAGCATCAATAACTTTTCGGGAACGATGGTCGATATGATCGTTTCGGAAGCCTACGAAGCCGTCACTTCTTCCAGGCTTTCTAAATCGACAGAGCAGTACACCAGCGTGCTGCAAATGAAGAATGCTCCCTATTTGCAGTGCATTGGGAAAGACTCCTGCAAGAATATGTTTGCTAACTATTTGACCAAACGGATCATAAAACAGTCTGTTGATGAGACAAAATCGACGTGTTCAGCTACTGGCGAAAAATTAGCCTACTGCGTTGGTCTGGGAACCAATGCAAGAAGCCGTAAGAAGGAATCGCAGAGCGTAGGGAAACAAGGAGACAACACAAAGAATATCCCGGTTATCGTGGGTCAGCAGCAGATGCCTTTAAACAACATATCGAAGTTTCATATCTCCACCGCTTCTCCGAATCGGTGTTTGCTGTTGGGGTGTAAAGACGGTGTTCAGGAAAAAAAGAAACAGGCGGATTGCAAACCATCCCCAAGTACACTCTCTCCTGTCGTGTCATTTGTCAAATCTAATGAGCAGGTGCGAGATGTGGAGGACGGTTCAGCGATACCGATCAGTACTTTACTTGAAAAACGGAGCGTGTCTAAAGCCACAGGAGATTCTGCGTTTGGTTGCAGAATGTCTTTTTCAGAAATAAATAACTGTTCCGTGGTGCCTAAGTGTGAAGATGCACTTCGGCTGGAAGATAAATTGAGTGTCGGAGAGAGAAATCTTCTCGCGGTGACAGAAACACCGCCATCTACGCCTTTAGTACCTTCTCAGGCAAGCTCGGAGTGGAGTTTAAAGACGTTAACAAAAAAGCTGAAAGGGGAATTAGCGAAGGAGTTTGCACCTGCTACACCGCCTTCGACTCCTTACGTACCAGAAACAGATGGAATATACACTCCGGAATGTGAAAACTTAGAAAAGGAAGAGTTTATGCTGAAATTAATGCGGTCTCTTTCTGAAGAAGTGGAAAACAAGGAAGTTGAAGAACAATCTGCCACATTGATAGAGCAAATTCAACCATTGGGACCGACAATAGATTATGCTGATCATCTGGCAACTTGTATCATCTCTATGGCAACCGAACAGGCCTCTTCACGTTTGCAAGATAAAGCTACTCTGAAGAATGGATACTTTCAAGTGAGCACTGAAGACAAAAGATGGGGGTATTCCACGCTTATTAACCTTCCAGAAAAACACACACACTCTTTGTGGATTTACGCTGGTGAAATGGCTGGAAGAGTCATCCGAGAAGCCAAGAAAGGGGTCAGCTCAAGGCAGTGTAAACTTCTGAGGCTCAGTCAAGTTAATTACGAGGGCGATTGCTTTCATCTGAAAAGAAGTTATCACGAATGTTGGTCGAAGGACAAAAGACAAAAGTCACGTGGTAGAGAACTGGACGGTTCTGTTCTTCCTGTACCCCTGAATTCGGAAGCTTTGGGTCTTAACTCCAAGTATCCGAGCTGCGAAAGTGTGACGGATGAATATACTGATCACATCATTCGGATTTTGAAACAGGAAGGGGGACACGGTGATCTCATCATGGACAATTTTGCAAGCAGGCTCGCTTACAAATCGGTGAGGTCTGGAATACAGCAAGCCGCCAGGAAATTCCGAGTGAAGTACAGTAGAAAAGTAGCTCCCGAAAAGAACTCCAGGCTAAACGGTAAGCTTGAACTGTTTGAGTCAGCAAACCAGGATGTAGATCTAAAGAATCAGAAGAACGGTATGATGCTTCATCTTGCAAAGCAGCCTTGTAGGAGCAAGTGTCCCTTACATGGAGCTGAAAGTTCAAAGTTGCTGGATTTTTCGGAATCTCTCGCTTGTCACATCACGTCGGATGCCAGAAGGACATTCACGTCCATGACGAGTTTACCCAAATCTTTGACGGATTCTTGTTTGTACCAACCATCCCGAGACGATAAAGTCACAGATTTCAAAGCAACGTGGACTGAAAGACTGCCTTCTTCACATTGCAAGCAGAAATTGTATCACAGCACTGAGAGTTTGAGGGACTCTACCTACCAAGAGAATGTTTTGCAAGCCCTAGATCAATACGCAAAGAAGATAGTAGACGACACTTTAGAAGTGAGTTTAGAATCAGCTACTGGGCAAGCTCCCGAAGGCTGGACAAATGGAGAGAGATTAACCTGGGACAAAAAAATGACTCCATTTTCTATAGCTGCCTGCAAACACTGCACTTTGAAAGAACGTCACTCCTGCACGGGAGGCTCGTCTCTGCAGCTAGCTGGACATGAACTTCCTTCTAATGTTCGATACGCTTCAGACGGGAGTGTAAACATCACCTTGCCTAAATCTCACGTGCTTCATTTGGACATTCCCCAAATTCACGTCAATATGGACGAGAAGGTCATATTTGCTGAAAACCTGGCCCCTGTCAATTTGGACCGAGCAAGGAGGCAGCTGAGCAACACCAGTTTGACAGGAGATAGCGGAATCAGTCAGGATGGAATCAGCTTTGCTGAAAGTCTAACCACGGAAATTATGACTTCTTGCATGACAAATATTGCTCCAGCCATCAATATAAGGTAATGTTGATTTTTTTTTGCATGGAATATATGCTGTAGGAGGCAGAGTTCGGGAGAGGGCGGAGTTGAATGAGTCCTCAGCCTAGAATTGTTACGTTCTATAAACAGTCTAATTCAACTCCTCTTGAATTCTGTTGGCCCTTATCTAGCACCAATTTAATATTGAACTTGGGGTGGGGAGTTAAACGAGTCACCAGCCTAGAGTCGTTATGTTCCCACAAACCATGTAAGTCCAACTCCTCTTGAATTCTGTTGACCCTTATCTAGCACCAATTTAGCATTGAACTTCAGTTGACTAGATTAGGAGAAGAGAAGGAGAGCGGGGGGTGGGGAGTTAAACGAGTCACCAACCTAGAGTCGTTATGTTCCCACAAATGGCCTAAGTCCAACCCTTCTCGAATTCCGTTGATCCTTAATTGGTGCCAGTTTAGTATTGAATTTCAGTTGACTAGATCAGGGGTCTTCAAACCTGGCCCTTTTATGACTAGTAGACTCCCAGAATTCCTCAGCCAGGCATGCTGGCTGAGGAATTCTGGGAGTTGAAGTCCACAAGTCATAAAAGGGCCAAGTTGGAAGACCCCTGGACTAGATTAATGTCAGGAATCAGGACCATATGTTAGGTTGCAGTTCAGAAGATTTATTGTTCAAGTCTATACACACAAATCTATAAGGGGTGGAACTGATGTGACAAAGCTTGTTTCATCTTTCTGAAACAGCTGTTGAAATTTGAGGACACCTCTGGAGTAAGTTCCATGGGTGGTCAACAATGAAGGAAGGTCAGGTATCTGGAATGCAAGCACAAATAGTGATGCTACCCCTTTTATCGTGTGTTAGCGCCATGGAAACAGAGGGAGTGAATTCTGCTGAATCCATGGTCAGCCAACATACTGGAGATGACAGCACCGGCAGCTGGTCCAACCTGAGTTTTGATGAGGAACATCCAGATGAGAGCAGCAGCTTTCTCCACCTCAGCGATAGGTAACTAAAATTTATTTCTAACAGCAACTGATGATGTCCCATCGATCGATGTCAACTCTTAGGGACCACCCAGGCGGAATGTCTCCAGAATGAATGTTTAATGTACAGTTTGGGATGACATGGCTGGACTACCGTTCTCAGACTGTGAAAGTCCGTGGTTGACTTTAATAGAATTTAGCTTGAGAAATTGGTGCTTTCTAAATGTCAAATGATTGAACTGTGAGATAAGGCATTTGTTGCCAAAAATACGTGGTGGCGTGGTGGTTAGCAGTCTACGACTCTGCCCACAGTCTGGAGTTTGATCCTGATGGAGCTCAATGTTGATTCAGCCTTCCGAGGGGTAAAATGAGGACTCAGATTGTTGGGGGCGATAGGCTGACTCTGTAAGTAGAGAAAGCTGTGAAGCACTGTGAAGCGGTATATAAGTCTAAGTGCTAATGCTATTGCTATAAAAAATATTGCCACTGCCAGGAGTTCGATCCTGACTTGTTCAGCCTTCCATCCTTCCGAGATCAGTAAAATGAGGATCCAGATTGTTGGGGGCCAAAAGCTGACTCTGTAAACCACTTAAAGAGGGCTGTAAAGCACTGGGAAGCGGTATATACGTGCTAATGCTATTGCTATAAAAAACATTCCCACTGCCAGGTGTTCGATCCTGACCAAGCTCCAGGTTGACTCAGCCTTCCCAAGTCAGTAAAATGAGGACCCAGATTGTTGGGGGCTACAGGCTGACTCTGTAAACTGCTTAGAGAGGGCTGTAAAGCACTGGGAAGTGGGATATAAGTCTAAATGCTATTGCTAACTCTGCCCACTGCCAGGCAGTTCGATCCTGACCCGCTCAAGGTTGACTCAGCCATCCATCCTTCCGAGGTGGGTAAAATGAGGACCCAGATTGTTAGGGGGCAAGAGCCTGACTCTGTAAACCGCTTAGAGAGGGTTGAAAAGCACTGTGAAGCGGTCTATAAGTCTCAGCGCTATTGCTATTTTATTTCCCCTAAATTGTTTCTAGACCCAAAGAGAGATCTAGAAGCCATCTTAGAAAAATAAAGAGCATAAGTAGGTCTGGTGACTCAGTTGCTAGACTTTTTTTTTTTCATGACAAGCATCCATGCCAGATTTTGCCACCATCTTATTTCCTGACTTTCACGCATGATCTACCATCTCCACCTTCTCTGCTGCCTTGCCCTCTAAGTTGAAGGTCCTCAACTGGATCTTTGAGACAGACCCCCCACTCACCACCACCGATATGGGAGTGGGAGAAAAAACAACTTGTGGGCTGGCTTTTTCTTCTCCTGATGGTCCTCCTTGCTTGTTGTTCTTGGACGCTCCTCAAAAGCGGTGGAGCCCCTCCATAATCCATCTGAAGCAACCCAGTGGTCTACGGGAAGTTCTGGTGGAACTAACTATCTATTTTGTTGTAGTTCAGCCCTCTTCTCTTCTCTCCTGGCAGTAATGGTAACAGCAGTAGCTGGAGCAGTCTTGGTTTAGAAGGAGATTTGTCCTTGCCAACATCAGACAGGTTGGTCAAACCAAGACCCAACAACAGGACGGTCCCCTTCCGTTTTAATGCATGATCGTGATTACTTTTCAAGACTCAACAATCTGGTGCATTTCAGTGGCCACGCACCATCGGCCTGCTTTTCACTTACAGCCGTGCTGTTCCTTAACCAACTCCATACAGACGGGGGGGGGGTCCATTTTGATTGTGTTACGGTGTGAATGCCTTTGCAGAAAGAACGACAACCATCCAATCTATTTTGTGCATCTCCCGCTTGCTTTTCCCCCCTTCTCCTGTCCGTTATTTCTTCCTAAGGATAAGGGCTTGCTTCCTACAATATTTCTGGTTTTTTGGGCGGTTTTTTTAACCGAACCCCCAACTTAAATCGTTCTCCTCACTCTCTGCTACCCTGTAGAAATCTTTTGTAGACCTTTGAAGCAATGCTTTCTTCTTGAAATCATTTGATAGATAGATAGAAAGAAAGAGAGAGAGAGAAAGAGAGAGAAAGAGAGAGAGAAAGAAAGAAAGAAAGAAAGAAAGAAAGAAAGAAAGAAAGAAAGAAAGAAAGAAAGAAAGAAAGAAAGAAAGAAAGGTGGACTTTAATTATTTTACCCGGGCAATTTGCAAGGAAATGGTGTGAGAAGCAAGGCTTCCTTTTCCACCGTGATTCCTTACAACCTTTGTCAGTTCATTCTATTCTTTCTTGAATGTTCATCCCTGCCTGCCCATCACCGAAGGCGTTAATAGGATCAGCCGTTCTCATGGTGCTCCTTTCTTTTTTAGTGATGGAACAGAAGAGAAGGAGGAAGAGCTTAAAGATTCCACAGAAGGTAAGGTTGAAGAGGAGTAAATGTGGATTATATTGGCCCGGATACTGCATCCAGTTTGGTCACCGTGCTGCAAAACAGATGCTGAGACTCTGGAAAGAGTGCAGAGAAGAGCAACAGAGATGATCAGAGGGCGGGAGGCTAAGACATATGACGGACGATTGCTGGAACTGGGCATGTCTAGTCTAGAGAAAAGAAGGTCCAGGGGTGACATGATAGCAGTCTTCCAATCCTTGAGGGGCTGCCACAAAGAAGAGGGGGTCAATCTATGTTAATACCACTTTACAAGGCCTTGGTAAGGCCACACTTGGAATCCTGCATCCAGTTATGGTCACAACGATGTAAAAAAGATGTTGAGACTCCACAAAGAGTACAGAGAAGAGCAACAAAGATGATCAGGGGACTGGAGGCTAAAGCATATAAGGAAAGGTTGATGGAATTGGGTATGTCTAGTTTAACGAAGAGAAGGATGAGGGGGGACATGATAGCAGTCTTCCAGTATCTCAGGGGTTGCCCCAAAGAAGAGGGAGTCAAGCTCTTCTCCAAAGCGCCTGAAGGCAGGACAAGAAGCAACAGATGGAAACTAATCAAGGAGAGAAGCAACCCAGAACTAAGGAGAAACTTCCTGACAGTTAGAACAATTAACCAGTGGAACCACCTGCCTCCAGAAGCGGTGAATGCCCCAACACTGGAAGTTTTTAAGAAGTGACTGGATAGTCATTTGTCCGAAATAGTATAAGTTTCCTGCCTGAGCAGCGGGTTGGACTAGAAGACCTCCAAGGTCCCTTCCAAGTTGATGATGAGGATGATGTCTAGTTCAGGGGTCTCCAAACGTGGCCACTTTAAGACTTGTGGACTTCAACTCCCAGAATTCCTCAGTCAGCCCTGCTTGCTGGGTGAATTCTGGGAGTTGGAGTCCATAAGTCTTAACAGTGGCCAAGTTTGAAGAGCCCTGATTTAGTTTAAGGAAAAGAAGGACTGGTGTGACCCGATAGCACGGTTCCAATATCTGAGGGGCTGCCACAAAGAAGGATTGGGGGTCGACCTATTCTCCAAAGCATCAGAAGGCAGGAAAAGAAGTACCAGATGAAGGGTCCTTAAAGAGAGAAGCAACCTAGAACCATGGAGGAATTCCCTGACAGTGAGAACAATTAATCAGGCGAACAGCTTGCCTCCAGAAGTTGTGGGTGCTCCATCCACAAGGAGAGACTGGACAGCCATTTGTCAAGAATGAAATCAGGTCTGTTTGAGCAGAGGGTTGGGCTACAAGACCTCCAAGGGCCCTTCCAACGCTTGTTATTCTGTGTTCTGACACACGTTACGTCTACTCAGGAGCGCTTCTACACAGATGGATTTTTTCGACTGTACGTCTGTTTCGTGTTTTCCTCACTGAGCAGGAATTTGTGTGATTGAGAAAACGGCAGAAGGGTAAACTGCAAGAAGGTGACAAAGGGGAATCCACACTAAAAGAGCCACTTAAATTGCAAGGAGGGGGGTTTGTCCAGCTGCGATGGACCACAAACGGGGGTTTTGCTCAGAGGCAAAGTTACTCTGATTCACATTTCCCAAATGAATATAAAAGGAGCAGCTCCACCTTATGGACATTATTAAGCATTCTTTTTTAACAGAACCAATTGCTCCCTGCTAAAATTAAAAACCAACAAAGCCAGAAGTTAAACTTTTCCTCCAACTGATGGAACATAAGACAGCCCCCTTAATTTTCTGCGCAATAAGGAGAGTTTAACAGTAGATAATGGGTTACTTTAAAAACCCAACGGCTTTCAGAATAACGAAGTTGGAAAGGACCTTGGAGGTCTTCTAGTTCAACCCCCTGCTGAAGCCATTTCAGACTAATGGCTGTCCAATTTCTTCTCGAAAACTTCCGATGATGGAGCATCCACAAGTTCTGGAGGCAAGTCGTTCCACTGTTGGGAAATTTCTCCTTAGTTCTAAGTTGCTTCTCTCCTTGGTTAGTTTCCATCCGTTGCTTCTTGTCCTGCCTTCAGGCACTTTGGAGAATAGCTTGACTCCCTCATCTTTGGGGCAGCCCCTGAGATACTGGAACATTGGCTATCCTGTCCCCCCTCGTCCTTCTCTTCATTAAACTAGACATCCCCAATTCCAGCAACCGCTCCTTATATGTTTTGGCCTCCAGACCTCTAATCATCTTTGTTGTTCTTCTCTGCACTCCTTCTAGAGCCTCAACATCTTTCTTATATCGTGGCGACCAAAGGTATCTTTACCTCCCTCCATTCATTTTTCCAACAAAAAGATAATCCGAAAGTTTAATCTGCGTGTTTTTGATTAAAAAAAAAACACAACCACCTGCCTTGTCTCTTATGAACTGTCACAGAAAAATGGTTTAAGCATTAGACGTGGTTGACATGCGTGGAAGGCAAAAATAGGATTGCCTCTCTTCATCTTGGCTTACTCAGTTCTTTATCACGATCTACAGTTTCCTTAGTTGTTATAGTTAACGGTGTCTCTCCAGTGGTGGGATTCAAATACGTGAACAACCGGTTCTCTGGGTGGATGCCGCTTCCGGAAGTCCATTCTGGGCTTGGGCAACAAAAAATTAGCTACCGGTTCTGCCGAAGTGGTGCGAACCGGCTGAATCCCACCACTGGTACCACTTCAGTGGGAAGGTAACAGCATGGATGCCACTTCCGGAAGTCCATTCTCGGCCTGCACCAGTTCCGCCGAAGTGATGCAAACCGGCTGAATCCCACCACTGTGTCTACTGTTGGTTGTTAGGATTTTGAGAGAGGGAGGGAGGGAGGGAGAGAGATAGATAGATAGATAGAGAGAGAGAGAGAGAGAGAGAGAGAGATGGATCGTTCAAAAACGTGAACTATACGTAAATAAAATAGCTATATCACTTTATATTTAATTTCAAGTAACTATAAAGCGATATAGCAGTGATGGCGAACCTTTTGGAGACCGAGTGCCCAAACCGCAACCCAAAACCCACTTATTTATTACAAAGTGCCAGGGCCGCATCAGCAGTGTGGTGCCCTTGGGGGGGGGGGCAGAAAGGCATCTCTGAGTGCCGCCTCTGGCACGCAAAACCCGGGGGCACAAAAATGGGCCACCGTGCTGCAAGGCGCAAAAACGGCCACTGCCGCACCGTGGGGTGCAGATACAAGGTGCTGCACCACGTAAGAACGGGGCAGGGCTAGTGAGTATCATGCAGGCACTAGCCCCATCCCATTTGCAGTGCGTGCGTGCTCGCGGCCCCGTGCACGCATTGACGCATGTAAAATGCTTCCCCCCCTTTTCTTCCAGTCCACCAATCGACAATGTTTGGTGACCTCTGCTCTACCACCTCTACTCGACCTTGCTAGTCGGCCGCTTTGCCTCCTTTGTGCTGGGCGGGGCTCCTGCTCCGGGCAGCGGGGGCAGCCCGATAGACCTGCTGCTGGCGGCGGTGGCACGTGTGCCAACAGAGAGGGCTCTGAGTGCCGCCTCTGGCACGCGTGCCATAGGTTCGCCACCACTGCGATATAGCATAGACACATAATAAAATAACTATCACTTTATAGTTATTTGAAATTGAATTATAATTGCCGGTCCAGTTTGGAAAGATCTCTTTTTTTCAAGCTTCTCGGATTGTTTCCCCCCCTTGTTTTTACCACTTTGTATAATTTGATGTCATTAGCAAACGTACCTGACCCGATTGCCCGGCGGTCCTTCCCTATCAAGCCTTAGCAGCAATTGGCTCTGTTTGCAAAGTAACTTCCCTCATTTGTGGACTAAAATGTGTGGCCGACTTTTTCCGTTTCCTTGGCTGTCCTAGAGGTGAGGAAGCCCCCCCAAGCCTTGGTCGTTGTGAATGTGGATGTGGGACCATGCACGGTGGATCCCCAGCTGAGAATGACGCTGCAATGGCTTAGTGCTTCCGAAGCAGGTGTGACCGAGCTGCGTTTCCGTGATGACACGCCGGGAGAGTTTGTTCTCGTGAGTAGCAAAGATGTAAACTCGCAATAATTTCCCTCAGACTTGGTCTTCGGACGTCGAACACTTGAGGAACCCTGCTCTTTATAAAAAACCAGTGTGGAACTCATTAATGCAGGGATCTTCAAACTCGACCCTTTTAGGACTTGTGGACTTCAACTCCCAGAATTCCTCAGCCAGCATGCCAAGGGCCAAGTTTGAAGATCCCTGTCTTAAATCTAACAAACAAAATGGAGGCTGGCTGAGGAATTCTGGGAGTTGAAGTCCACAAGTCATAAAAGGGCCAAGTTGGAAGACCCCTATCTTAAATCTAACAAACAAAATGGAGGCTGGCTGAGGGATTCTGGGAGTTGAAGTCCACAAGTCATGAAAGGGCCAAGTTGGAAGACCCCTATCTTAAATCTAACAAACAAAATGGAGGCTGGCTGAGGGATTCTGGGAGTTGAAGTCCACAAGTCATCAAAGGGCCAAGTTGGAAGACCCCAGTCTTAAATCTAACAAAATGGAGGCTGGCTGAGGAATTCTGGGAGTTGAAGTCCACAAGTCATAAAAGGGCCAAGTTTGAAGACCTCTCTCTCTCTCTCTCTCTCTTTCTCTCTCTCTTTTTCTTCTTGGTACCTTTTCCAGTACCTTTCCCTCTGGATGGAAAATGAACATAAAACTACAGCTGACTCATGTTGGCATCTGCGCTGAATCTGAATCTCAGAATGATCCCAACTCTACAATCTGTAATGATCCGACCGCTTTCGTCTTTATCATCCTGATGCTTCCCTTACATTTCATATTTCAGCCCGCCCTATCGCAAATTTTCAGAATCCCTTTTCTCACGTTTGTTGGTGGTAAAAATTGTACAGTCATAATGCGTTTCCTGAGGCATTTCTTTTATTAAAAAGTTCTCCGCTAATTTCCTTTGGGTGACCTGTGGTGGCATGGCTAATTTGCCTCCTGCGCTAAAAACGGCTCGCTTGATTTGAATGTTTCCTTCAAGTTCACTGCATCCTCATTCCTGTTGAATACCTTCTAGTCAACAATTTTTGCTGCCTGTTTATTTCCGTTACTCTATTTTTGTTTTCTATCACAACAGCTACACTTAATTCTTACTTTTTTTTCCTGTTGCCTTTTCAGCGAGAGCGCTTTCTGAAGCTCAGCATAACTTCCCATTTTAAGTATTCAATATTTAAGAAAATCGTCAGTATCAAGAACACAGAATGGTTATTATAAATGATAAGATACTTTTGATTATTTCTACTTTCATTTGTGTAAAGAGATATGCAGTATAACAGAAATGGAAGAGGATAGATTGTGTGTCTTTGTGGTGATCAAACATGCCTGATTGTCTAATTCTAGGGGGAAAAAACAATTGAAGGTTTGATAATTAAGACCCTCATCTGATATTTTTTACCAATTTCTGCTTGGAAACATCAGGCAGTATTTAAAATTATTCAGTTATGTGAATCTCTACAAAGAGTGCAGAGAAGAGCAACAAAGATGATTAGAGGACTGGAGGTTAAAACATAATGAACAATTGAGGGAACTAGGTATGTCTATCTAACAAAGAGAAGGACTAGGGGTGACTTGATAGCAGTCTTCCAATATTTGAGGAGCTGCCACAAAGAAGAGGGAGTCAAGCTATTCTCCAAAGCGCCTGAAGGCAGGACAAGAAGCAACGGATGGAAACTAATCAAGGAGAGAAGCAACCTAGAACTAAGGAGAAATTTCCTGACAGTTAGAACAATTGCAACCTACCTCCAGAAGCGGTGAATGCTCCAACACTGGAAGTTTTTAAGAAGAGACTGGACAACCAGTCTAGAAGAAGACTAGAAGACCTCCAAAGTCCCTTTTAACTCTGTTATTCTGTTATTCTATTCTGTTATTCTGGGTCACCTGAAGGTAGAACAAGAAGCAAAGGATGGAAACTAATCAAGGAGAGAACCAACCTAGAACTTACTTGCGAAATGTCTTCAAAGAAAATCAAGAAAGTCTAGTTGCCTCGTGAGAAAGCACCTTTGTGACTAGAACTAAGTAGAAATTTCCAACTCTGTTATTCTACTAAGGCTTGATGATGACCAGATGAAGACCCTAATCTGATATTTTTAATCCATCTCTGTTTGAAGATCTCAAGCTGTGTTTAAATATGACTTTGAATCCACTTTCATTTTCTTCCTTGGGATAGTAAAATGCCTTGCAATACGATCCTCTCGTTGAGTTCATCCATAAGCAGATAATGACCTCATTGTGATCTGAGTTCTGTGGTCTTTTTAGAGAGAGAGAGAGAGAGAGAGAGAGAGAGAGAGAGAGAGAGAAAGGAAAAAAACAACAACCTTCCCTTCCAGGTACTTGCTTATTTGTACGGATCACATTTCACCCGCAATTATGTACGGCCACATCTCCATTTGTATGAACTCACAGGGTGTAATTAAGCGATGTTGTTGTCTGCCAGGATGGCCTGCTCCAAATTCAACTCATCAGAAGCCATTTGGGTTAATCCTTTTAGACAGTCGCTATTTAGCAACTTCAAGGAGTCCTAAGGCAGCCATTATGGCATTTAGCTTTTTAGAAAGTCACATTGAAGTAAAATAGGTTGGCTAATGAGGAGGTGAGTCAGAGAGCCTGTGGAAACGTTTGTGAAATGGTAAAGCAACTCTGGGTGAACCTTGGGAGAGGAAATCTCTCAGCCTTCAGAACATTTTAAGAACCCATTTCTTAAAAATATTGTCAAGAAAATGAGAAGGGTAGTCCCCAGGATTCAAAACTGACTTGGAGGCATAAATTTGAATGGAATTCTGGACACTGCTAAGGTTTTATAAAGTGGCACTATAATGTACAATTTTATATATCCATCCACCCACTCACTCATCTGTATTCTATCTTTCTCTCATCCGTCCATCCATCCACATTATCTATTGATTAATCTATCTATCTGTCTGTCTGTCTATCTATCTATCTATCTATCTATCTATCTATCTATCTATCTATCTATCTAAACTTTACTCAGATCACGCCTGGAGTACTACAGAGAAGAGCAACTAAGACGATTAAGGGCCTGCAGACAAAAACATATGAA
Source organism: Crotalus adamanteus (assembly GCA_039797435.1). Taxonomy (NCBI): domain Eukaryota; kingdom Metazoa; phylum Chordata; class Lepidosauria; order Squamata; family Viperidae; genus Crotalus; species Crotalus adamanteus. Next base: position 2,716,504 of record CM077921.1, on the reverse strand, counting down.
GAACGGTTGCAGGAACTGGGGATGTCTAGTTTAATGAAAAGAAGGACTAGGGGTGACATGATAGCAGTCTTCCAATATTTGAGGGGCTGCCACAGTTGGGGCCAACTTATTTTCCAAAGCACCTGAAAGCAGGACAAGAAATAATGGATAGAAACTAATCAAGGAGAGAAGCAACCTGGAATTAAGGAGAAACTTCCTGACAGTAAGGACAATCAATCAGTGGAACAGCTGGCCTTCAGAAGTTGTGGGTGCTCCATCACTGGAGGTTTTTAAGAAGAGACTGGACAACCACTTGTCTGAAATGGTGTAGGGTCTCCCACTTCAGAGGGGGGTTGGCCTAGAAGACCTCCAAGGTCCCATCCAGCTCTGTTCTGATTGATTGACCATGTGGTCATCAACCAAGGAGAAATTTTGTAGCTCAGCGGTGAAATGAAGGGTCCTTGGTGCTCTCTGAGCTTGGTGTTTTTCTTGCAGAAGTTTTCATTATCCAAACTAGATAACATCATCAGCGGTAGCATTGTCTGTCATGGATCATCACTCTCTAGCGCTGATGTTGTTAGCTAGTCTGGGTAATGAAACGTCTGCAAGAAAACAGCCAAACTCAGAGCACCAGCACCTCATCATGTAGTCATCTTGGAATTGAGCCTGACATCTCTGTTCTGGATCCATACTCCTCCTTTCTGATCAAGATCTCCTGGGTAATGCCAGCAGATGGATCCAAGCATTGATTGAGGAAGGAAGTGGTTCCGCCATTTTGGAGTTACACTCCCTTCTCAAAAGGCTAATCTTGGAACTGACTGTCTAGTCCAGGGGTAGAGAACCTTGGCTCTTTTATGACTTGTGCACTTCAATACCCAGAATTCCTGAGCCAGCCATGCTGACTCAGGAATTCTGGGAGTTGAAGTCCACAAGTCATAAAAGAGCCCAGGTTGCCTACCCCTGGTCTACGATAACTGATTAGCAAGACTAATGTAGTACATTTTCTTGCTCCAGATGTTCAGATGTTTTAAAAAAACGTACTTATTTTCTATTTACATTTTTTGCCGTTTTGTTTAGAAACGTATTCAGTCATTCTCCCCCTGTTTGAGAAATAAATTTAAGACACCCATACACGGAGTTAGCGTTTAGTGCTTAGAAGTAAAGTTGATGCAGTGAGATTGTCAAAAACAAAAACCCTGCCATTGTCACCCAGTTGACATCTTAAGGGGAAATATTTGGTTAGAACAATTCAGAAAGGATACAGGATTAATCTCAGGGGCTGCCCCAAAGAAGAGGGAGTCAACCTATTCTCCAAAGCACCAGAAGGCAGGAGAAGAAGCAACGGGTGGAAACTCATCAAGGAGAGAAGCAACCTGGAATTAAGGAGAAACTTCCTGACAGTGAGGACAATCAATCAGTGGAACAGCTGGCCTTCAGAAGTTGTGGGTACTCCATCACTGGAAGTTTTTAAGAAGAGACTGGACAGCCACTTGTCTGAAATGGTGCAGTGTCTCCCACTTCAGAGGGGGTTGACCTAGAAGACCTCCAAGGTCCCATCCAGCTCTGTTCTGATTGATTGACTATGTGGTCTTCAACCAAGGAGAAATTTTGTAGGTCAGCGTTGAAGTGAAGGGTCCTTGGTGCTCTCTGAGCTTGGTGGTTTTCTTGCAGAAGTTTCATTATCCAAACTAGATAACATCACCAGTGGTAGCATCAAGGAGAGAAGCAACAAGGAACTAAGGAGAAACTTCCTGACAGTGAGAACAATTAACCAGTGGAACAATCTCCTTCCAGAAGCGGTGAATGCTCCAACACTGGAAGTTTTCAAGAAGAGACTGGACAGCCATCTGTCCGAAATGGTATAGGGTTTCCTGCCTGAGCAGGGGGTTGGACTCGATGACCTCCAAGGTCCCTTCCAACTTTATTATTATTATTAATACAGTGTGATGTGTTTGGTCCAAAGAAACCTTCAGAGTTTTTTTTTTAAATTCAAAATTCCAGTTCTCATTCCAGTTCTCATCTCATACCTTTCCCTCTGCATCCTACACATGTGTTTTTATTCAAGCTGTGAGAGAAGGAAAAATTTCCGCAGGGCCTCTGAGCAGCAAAATATGTTTGAACTATACAAGCTTGGCTTGTAGTTGGAAATTCTGATTTCTGCCTTGTGTATCTTTACATTTCCTAAATTGCCACTCTGGAGTCAGTGGTTTCCACTGACAATAGAGTACATTTACCAAAACAACCACACTTTATGTCATGGAAGGATGGAAAAAAAGAGAGATGTTCATATTCACCCGAGCAATTGTCAAATACCAGCTTATTCAGGATTGTTAGCAATGAATTGATTTGTGCACCTTTTTTTTAAGCTGTTGCCTTACTAATAACACAGTCCTGGTCATTGGAACTCTTGGGAATGTCTTTCTGAAAAACAGGTTTAAGGACATGATTGGGAAGAAGAAAACCAGGTTTTGAGGCTATCCATTATAGAAGTATCTTATTTCCTAGCTCAGGGGTAGGCAGCTTTGACTCTTTTATGCCTGGTGGACTTCAACTCCCAGAATTCCTGAGCCAGCATTGCTCAGCATGGAAACCTCTCCCTCTCCCCTCAGCATGGCTGGCTCAGGAATTCTGGGAGTTGAAGTCCACAAGTCATAAAAGAGCCAAGGTGGCCTACCCCTGCCTTAGCTTAAGAATAACAACTGTGTCTGTGGAGATTCTCGATCATCCAGGTTGTGGTTGTCCCAAAAGTGCTTCTCAAAAGGCAACTGGACTGATAACAACAATCAGACTTGATGGGTTCCATATGACTTTGGGGTCCCCAGGCCCATTGGTAGAACCATGTCTTCAGGGCCTTGTGAAAGAGTGTCAAAGTGGGGACCAGTCTAGTCTCCACAAGGGTGATGTTCCACAGCGAGGGAGCCACCACAGAGAAGGCCCTTCTTCTTTGTCCCACCATAACATTCTCTGCCTCCCCGGTCAGGTGAGTCAGGTAGATATGACTGGGAAAAATACGCTCCTTCAAAGGGTGATGAAGCTCTCCAGCCTCCTTTTCTGCTGGTCAGGTAGATCTGACTAGGAAAAGGGGTCCCTCAAAGGGGTGATGAAGCTCTCCGACCTCCTTTTTTGTGGGTCAGGTAGATACGACTAGGAAAAGATGTCCTTCAAAGGGGTGATGAAGCTCTCTGACCTTCTCTTTTGTGGGTCAGGGAGATATGACTGGGAAAAGATGATGTCCTTCAAAGGGTGATGAAGCTCTCCGACCACCTTTTTTGTGGGTCAGGTAGATGACTAGGAAAATATATCCTTCAAAGGGTGATGAAGCTCTCTGATCACCTATATTGTGGGTCAGGTAGATATGACTAGGAAAAGATGTCCTTCAAAGGTGACGAAGCTCTCCGACCACCTTTTTTGTGGGTCAGGTAGATACGACTAGGAAAAGATGTCCTTCAAAGGTGACGAAGCTCTCCGACCACCTTTTTTGTGGGTCAGGTAGATACGACTAGGAAAAGATGTCCTTCAAAGGATGATGTCCTTCAAGGGAAAAGATGTCCTTCAAAGGGTGATGTCCTTCAAGGGAGTGATGTCCTTCAAAGGGTGATGAAGCTCTCTGACCATCTTTTTTGTGGGTCAGGTAGATATGACTGGGAAAAGATGTCCTTCAAAGGGTGATGACTCTCTCCAACCTACTCTTTTGCGGGTCAGGGAGATACAACTAGGAAAAGATGCCCTTCAAAGGGTGGTGAAGCTCTTCAACCCCCTCTTTTGTCCCTGTAGGATGAGACTTGCCCTGTACTTGGGCGCTGATATTTTCAGCAATCAGCTATTGGATTTCTGAATTGCCCCCGTTCTTTTCCTTCTAGCTTTCAAAGACATTGCAGGAGAAAGGCTGGCGAGTGGGAGACCTCTTCGAGGCAGTTCTGAAATATTGCGAAGCTATGGAGAAGTCTGCTGATGGGGACAGAGCCCTGGAAAGCAAAACACTCCTTGTGTGGCTTCGGGAGTGTGTCTGAATGGCCGGGAAAGTTTCTGCTTGCTTCAATGCTGGAATCCATCTTGGAAAAATGAAAAAAAAAAGAGAGAGAGAGAGAATGTGTGCTAACTAGCCAACGTAACATAATTTGCATTGCGAGGAGTATTAAGCTGGAAGTAAATATTAACCGTACTGTACTGTCAAGTGGCTTTGTGAAACTTGGTGTGCTTTTTATCCTTGTGTGTAGGATCAGAATGAGTGACTCCGCCTGGCCTGCCCTCATCCGTCGGCAGCTCTGCCCTGTTCGTTGCGGCCATGAGGAGATTTTTGCTTTCTATATTCGAAGGAGAATTCCTGCCTAACTAGGGCAAGGAATGACATATCATCTCAGTCTAGTTTCATGTATTTGTCTCTTGTTGTTTGTCTTTGCCCTTTTTCCTTGCTTTTTTTCCCCTTGAAACAAACTGCAGGTCAAAAATTAGTGTTCAGTGGGTCCAGCTACTGCCTTTTTCTGTGAGGGCCTCGTGGCCTACAGATTTGATCACTCATTTCTTTGCTGCTTCTACCGACTTCAACCCAGTTCTGCTGATGAGGCTGAAGAGAGGACCAAATTACCTCAGAACTGAGGTAAAAGTAGAGGTCAGGGTCAAAATGTAGATTGTATTACTTGCACCATGAGACCGTAATTCTCAATATTGGGAATATATTACGGTCTTCAACCACTCTTCATTTGGGAAGGAAGCATACTTGGTTTTTATTGGTGCAGGTAATAAAATCTACACTTTGATTAAAAATATTATACGGATGAAGAACATACGTCTACATTCCTCGTTCTCCGATACAGCCGTCTTTCTCAAATTGAGAACATTGTATTGGAGAACGTGGATTGTAGATTTATGCTCTTCATCACTATAATATTTTAATACTTCCTTTAGATACCAAAATATTATAGTCCCTCCCGATTACATTTTTCTTCCATTCTGTTAAGACACTATCTTCATAAAGCAAATAGCCGCAGAAAAGAGGACCAGAGTAGACCAGTAGCTAAAAAACTTGAGTCTGTCAATCATTGTGTTTTTGGTTTATAAGGTTGATGTCAGAAAACATATTTAATGTTGTGTCGTCAAAACATTGTCCCAGAACCAATGTTGTAGCTTTATAGATCTTTTTTCTTTTCTTTATGCAACTGCCTTCAGTTAAATTGGGAACACAGCAGATAAGATAATGTTGGCAGAAGATAATGTTTCTCAACCTTGGCCAGTTGAAGTTGCGTGGACTTCAACTTCCAGAATTGAGGTTGAAGTCCACCCATCTTCAAGTGGCTAAGGTTGAGAAACGCTGGCCTAAGACATATCAGCATTGCATAATCATTTCGGAGAAACGAACACACATTCAGGAGATTCCTCCATTTTGTGATGTGGATCAAGTTGGGACTAGATTGTACTGGAGGGAGTAGAGAAGAGGAAGCTATGCCTTCTTGAGACCATATCACCGCATCATTCATGGAGGGGAGACCACCATTTCAAGCTGGGGAACACTGCTGTGGGGTTACTGGTGCTCTCTAGAAAACAAGAAATGTCTCCATTTGCTTCTAGTAAGGGTAAAAAAGAGGATGGAATGGAAGACCTTGCCTTGACCAACTTGCCATGGTCAACTCATCACAGCCAACTTGCCATGATCAATACGCCTTTCTAACTCACCATGGCCAACTCATCACAGCCTATTCACCTTGGCCAACTTGCTGTGGTCAACTCACCATGGCCAACTCGCCATAGCCAATTCACCTTGGGCAACTCACCATGGTCAACTCGCCATGGCCAACTTGTCAAGAGATAACCCGCTGCAGGACAAGTCAACAATTCAATTGTTTAAAATAATTTTAAAAATAATTTTTAAGTTTTGTCATTCACATGTTACTTTGTCGCTCCTATCTTTAACGATTCTATGCCACTATTTCTTCGATAGGAGTGTAACTCTTGTCCCGTGGAGAGTTAGCCATGGCGAGTTGGCTGCAGCGAGTTGTCGTAGACCCAGCTGAGGATGCTGAAAGGAAGCAGAAGTCTGTGAGCTACATCAATATTAAACCTCTCTAGTCAACGGAGAGGAAGTGAGTAGCAGGTAGAAAGTGCGAAGATTAAGGAGATCTTCCAGGATTCATAACTGAGAAATATGCCAAAATACGTCTCTGAATGCTGTTCTTGCGTTGTTTGCTGTACACGTTTCAGATTTCCCTTCTAGAGAGCGCTGTCTTGTTTAGGAATTGCATAATATTCTGAATTGCGCTTAGGTGTGTTTGTGTGCACGGGCGCACCTGTAAGTATAATGAATGAAAATCCAAGTGAAGATTTTCCACCACTCTAATGGTGATGGGGGTTAGAAAATGAACGCCATTAGATAACGAGATGTGAATGTCAAGTTGCACTAAAGTTGTTGTTTTAACAGTACCTTAAAATAAATTGTATATAAGTAAACTTTGGTGTGGTTTAAAATTTGTCTCTGCAAAGAAGGCAAGCCTCAAAATAATTTGAGAAGACAGCAGATGCAAGTCAATGAAATGTAAGTATTAAATTTAAGTTATTTTCATAATTTTACTTAAAAGTATTGACCCAGGGCAGTATTATGAATTCTTGCTCTTAAGTAGTCTTGTAACCATGCCATACAAAATTTAAAAATTCCAAATATTTAGTTTGTTTGCCTGTGTGTTTGTGCATGTGCCTCTCTCTCTCTCTCTCTCTCTCTCTCTCTGTATTATCAGTCTGTCTCTGCCTATCAATTATCTGTCTGTCTACCTGTCTCTGCCTGCTTGCCTGTCTGTCTGTCTAGTATTATTTCTCTGTCTATCTCTATTATCTACCTATCTCTCTCTTTCTCTCATCTAATCTCTATCATCTATCCATCTGTCATCTGTCTGTCTGTCTGTTTGCCATCTGTCTCTGCCTATCAGATTATCTATCAGATTGTCTGTCTCTCTGTCTATCTATCTATCTATCTATCTATCTATCTATCTATCTATCTATCTATCTATCTATCTATCTATCATATCTCTATTTCTATTATCTACCTATCTACTTATCTCTCATCTAATCGCTGTCATCTTTTTACTATCTATCTATCTATCTATCTATCTATCTATCTATCTATCTATCTATCTCTGTCTGTCTATATCTATCTGTCTGTCTGTCTGTCTGTCTATCTATCTATCTCTGTCTATGTCTGTCTGTCTGTCTGTCTATCTATCTATCTATCTATCTATCTATCTATCTATCTATCTATCAATATCTATCATCTCTATCATCTTTCCCTATTAGATAGGTAATCTGTCTGTCTATCTATATCTATCTATCTATCTCTATCTCTATCTATCTATCTATCTATCTATCTATCTATCTATCTATCTATCTATCTCTGTGTCTGTCTGTCTATATCTATCTGTCTGTCTGTCTATCTATCTATCAATATCTATCATCTCTATCATCTTTCTCTCCCTATTAGATAGGTAATCTGTCTCTGTTTGTCTGTCTGTCTATCTACCTACCTACCTATCTAATCTCTCCTAGTTATACCCCTGCATCCATGAGATTCTTTGAACAAATTACACAACTAAGAGCAAAACTATCTTGAACAGATCCAAGGTAAGATTAAAACCACTAAAAGTGGAACTAGAAGTACCAAGAAATATTCTAATTTTGGGATAGGCTAAAGGCAAATGCTGTTGCAATGGTAAAAACGTAAACTACTAACAGGCCAAAGGAAAACAATTAAAGGATCTCAAAAACTAATTTTAGACACTGTTCTCTAGAGGACGTCCCAGGTCTCTAGACGAGATCCTTTTCTGATCAATTCTTAATTTTAGGATCCAAGGCAGCTTTTCAAAACAAATTCTTTGAAAAGGCGGATTTTAGAATTAGGATTCTGACTAACGTTTTATTCATATAAGGGGAAACGATATTAATGAGCCAGTAAACTGCTTTTCTATGCATTTCTAAGGTTTTATATCCCACATGAATATTGTTGAGTTCCTTCCCATCCTTTGCATAAAGATCTGGCTGGCCTCACTTCTAAAAGTCTTCAGCAAATGTTGATGTGTTTGCTCAATATAAGATCAATAATCAAGGGTCTATTTCTGGATTCAGATCAAGGACACTTGTCTTAATAAGCACAAAGCACAGTAACTGCTTTGCTGGATCTCAGCCCAGCAGGGTAAAATTCAACCTCCCGTTTTTGAAAGTCAGCCAGATGCTCTAGAGAAGGTTAAAAACAGACACTCTTTCATCCAAGTTAACTGGCAGGCTAGTCAGAATGAAACTTCTTTTTCAGAGTCCAGAATGTTTTTCCAATACTCTTGACAGAGGGCAGGCGTAGTAGCATAAAGAAAAATTAGAAAAAAATTAAATGTCAAGGAATGAATGCAATGTGAAATTGTATTTGGAAATGATTTTTGCTGGAATTCTTGTAGATGGGAGTACAAAACAGTAACATATACTTTTTTTTTTTTTTTTGCACCACCTGAATCTTGTCAGGTTGAAAATAATGGTGATTTGCATTTTTAGGATTTACAGACCAATGCCTGTGTAAAATCAATATAGAAGATTTTTAAAGTCAATTGGAATAATAAGATGGGCAGCATATAAATTTAATAAATGAATGGATAGGTGGATGGATGATAGATAGATAGATATAGGTAGATAGATGGATGATGGATAAATTGATCAATAGATAATGTGGATGGATGGATGGATGGATGGATGAGAGAGAGATAGAATACAGATGGGTGAGTGGGTGGATGGATATATAGATTGATAGATAATGTGGAAGGATGGATAAATGATAGATGGTGAGATAAATAGATGATAGAATATAGATGGGTGAGTGGGTGGATGGATGGATAAATATTGATAATGTGAATGGATTGGATTGATGGATTGATGGATGATAGACAGATGATCGGGTAGATAGATAGATAGATAGATAGATAGATAGATAGATAGATAATCTGATAGGCAGAGAGACATGATAGATAGAAAGATAGAGAGATAGATTGTAGATAGATAATCTGATAGGCAGAGAGACATGATAGATAGATGATAGATAGATAGATGATAGATAGATAGATAGATAGATAGATAGATAGATAGATAGATAGATAGATAGATAGATAGATAGATAGATATGCTATTTAGGATGTAGTCATCTCCAAAAAGTTAATTTGAAAAATAATGTGATAGGAATTGTACTTGCCCCTTAGGCTGGTAATTAGCTTTGTAACAGGACATTCTCAAAAAACATAGGGGTGGGAAAACAGGTGAGGGTCTTCTGAAAGGATTATTAAGGACCTTCCTCATCCTTGCTCAAGGATTTATCCATGGAACTCCTGGGGGAGACATCTTAAGTGAAAAACATAAAATAACAGCAAGAAGGAAAATGTGTTGTCTGTGCGTACGTGCCCTACGTAATATACAATACGAGTAATATGTCGTGTTCTTTCTATCGTTGTTGCTTAAAACTTGTTAGCAGCCCAGTTTTAGAACAACTGATTAACCAGAGTTGGAATTTAGGCTCAGTGTTCCCAAGGTTTATCCCAAGTCCTTCCAATTTCATGTAGTTCCCCCCCCTTGGATCTATCTTCCATGGGGAAGCAGCTGTTGCAGATGAAGGGTGCACCATCACTTTCTCCAGTCCCGGGGGAACATCACAACAGGATGTGCAGCCAGATGTTTTTTGTCTCACTGAAAACTTTTGTCGGGGCCGTTTGTGTGGGCTGCTCCGCTAGATTAGTTTTAAATAAATGCAAATATCTTTATATTTATATTTACTGTGGTCGCTCTTAGTTTCACTGCCTAGAGGAGAACAAAAATAGACAAGAGGTTGAATGAAATGGTGAGAATGTGAATGGACTGTAGCGTCTTGATGGGGGCCGAGTTCAATCTTCTTACTGCAGTTGAGTTAGTCCCTTTTATCTATGTATTACTAAAGCTCTCATTGGCATGACCTTTAACTGGATGAAATGGTGCATCACAGGGCAATAGTTTTTGAACCAAGTTGTCTCAAATGGGCTAACTCCCAGAATGTGTCCCAAAATCTGAGATCCGTGAACCCAAGGAAATGAAATTTGGGGATGTTGCAGCCGCTTCGGTGCTATTGGCTGCTGCTGTTGCATAGAAAGCTTGGTTTTTAATATTGTGTGACAATTTCCCAGGCAGTCTCACAATCCCTTGTTCCGCCATCCAGTCAGTGACATCCATTGAACTGCCTATGGGAATTGGAAGGGAAGGAAAGGGAAGGAAGGAAGGAAGGGGGGTATGGAGGGAGGGAGGGAGGGAGGGAGGGAGGGAGGGAGAAGGAAGGGAAGGGAACTGGGAAGAAGGGAGGGAGGAAAGAAAGGAAGTGGGAAGAAGGAGGGAGGGAGGAAGGAAGGAATATGGAGGGAGGGAGGAAGGAAGGAAGAAGAGGGAGGGAGGGAGGGAAGGAACTGGGAAGAAGGGAGGAAGGAAGGAAGGAAGGAAAGAAAGAAGGAAGGAAGGAAGGAAGGAAGGAAGGAAGGAAGGAAGGAAGGAAGGAAGGAAGGAAGGAAAAGAATAACAGACTCGGAAAGAACCTTGGAGGTCATCTAGTCCAATCCCCTGCTCAGACAGGAAAGTCTATACTATTTCAGACAAATGGCTGTCCAGTCTCTTCTTAAAAGCCTCCAGTGTTGGAGAAGGGAGGGAGGAAGGGAAGGGAAGGGAAGGGAAGGGAAGGGAAGGAAGGAAGGAAGGAAGGAAGGAAGGAAGGAAGGAAGGAAGGAAGGAAGGAAGGAAGGAAGGAAGGAAGGAAAATTTCTGATACCTCCAGCCAGCTTCCTCACAATTTTTATTTTATTCAAAAGAGTAAAATACAAAATCCAAAAGGAAACAAAAATTAACCGAGACAAAGTAAAACTAGACAAAAATATTAAGATGTGAATCAAAAGGACAAAACACAAAAGCACAAAGTATTCCTCCCCCCCCCCCGTTGAACACTGACAAATCTATTGCAACAATGATAACTCGCCCCCTCTCCTTACAAAGCAGGCCCAAAATTTATAAGCATTTGTAGGAAAACGTACCTCGCATTCACTACCATTTTGCAGTTCAGCAGCCCAGTTTTCTGTTTGAGCCTTAGGAGAGAAAAAAAAAGGGGGGCAGCTGTGTTAAAACATGGAAGGAATTTCAATCAGCTTTCTTCAGGCTCACGGGACAGTTTGAAAAAGGAAGGTGGCTTTAAGAAACAGTTGAAATATGCTGCTTCTACATTTGTAGAAGGTCCAGAGTTGATCTGTTCTAAAGCCCTTGAGAAATCAAAGCTGATAATTGCATGTATGCAAACGATTGCTTGATTTGAGCCTAGGCCAGGGGTAGGCAACCTTGGCTCTTTTATGACTCGTGGACTTCAACTCCCAGAATTCCTGAGCCAGCCATGCTGAGGGGAAAGGGAGAGGTTTCCAAGCTGAGCCCTGTTGGCTCAGGAATTCTGGGAGTTGAAGTCCATGAGTCATGAAGGGGCCATAGTTTTCCCCATGCTGACTCAGGAATTCTGGGAGTTGAAGTCCACGAGTCATGAGGGGGCCATAGTTCCCCCATGCTGGCTCAGGAATTCTGGGAGTTGAAGTCCACGAGTCATGAGGGAAGGCCATAGTTCCCCCATGCTGGCTGAGGAATTCTGGGAGTTGAAGTCCACGAGTCATAAAAGAGCCAAGGTTGCCTACGCCTGGCCTAGAGAATAAACTTTGCTGAATTAAGTTGTGATTAAGTTGCCTCCTTCACTTGCGCCCAAATGCTGAATCGGTTTCAATTAACATATCTTCTATGTTAACATATCATAACATAACATAACATATCAATTTTCCATGGAGGTTTTTTTTCTTCATTTTTCTTCTTTCTTTTCTCTCTTTTTTCCTCTGTCTGCCCTTCAAAACCATTCTGGGCCATCCCGTTTACGTTTCTGCAGTAATGACTTGGTCAGCTCGCGTTTTTCAATATATTTAATGTTACTACCTCATGCCTGAAGTGAGAAGGACGGCCTGAGTGGCTATGTGGTTCACCAAAGCAGCTGCAGGATTTTCTCCTTGAATACCAAAATACACCCAACACAGCTGGGTTTTTGTCGAAGAAGCATCTGAAGCAAGTTACCATCCAGATGTTCGGAGCCAGAAATCAGACTGGTGTGAATTAAGTAAAATTGTAACGTGCCCAAAACCTCTGCTTTATTATAGGACACCCGTGTAACTATTACGATTTGTCACACAGTCATCCAGATGTTCACACTGGACCTGGCATTTTATCTACTGGTGAAGTCCTTCCCAAAAATGTCAGACATGTTCTTTGATAGCGTTAAAGATCGTGTTGCAGGATGTAAGCTATTCCAAGGAAAGTCGTCCTTTGCTATTAACTCATGTCAAACTTGCCAATGTCAATGGCGTTCAAGGGACGCGCCAGATGTTTTGGGATTGCAGAAGTGTTATCATTTTCACTTAATTTGCAGGAGGCTAAAACTGGAAAGAGTCAAACCTGTTCATGTTCTCTGGATGTCACCCAAAGCTGTTATATTGCAAACCATCTAAAATAGAAATACTAATAGATTCAGCACATATTTATCCTTTTATTCTTACATGTTGTTGTTAGTTGCAAAGTGGTGTCCAACCCATCGCGACCCCATGGACAACGTTCCTCCAGGCCTTCCTGTCTTCTGCCATCTTCTGGAGTCCATTTAAGCTCATGCCTATTGCTTCAGAGACTCCATCCAGCCACCTCCTTCTCTGTTGTCCCCTTCTTCTAATGCCCTCCATCTTTCCCAGCATCAGGCTCTTCTCCAGGGAGTCCTTCCTTCTCATTAGGTGGCCAAAGTACTTGAGTTTCTGTTCTTAGGATCTGGCCTTCTAAAGAGCAGTCAGGGTTGATCTCCTCTAGGACTGACCGGTTGGATCGCCTTGCAGTCCAGGGGACTCGCAGGAGTCTTCTCCAGCCCCAGAGTTCAAAGGCCTCCATTCTTTGTCACTCAGCCTTTCTCATGGTCCAACTTCCACAGCCCTACATTGCAACTGGGAAAACCATGGCCTGGACTATACGCACTTTTGTTGGCAGGGTGACGTCTCTGCTTTTTAGTGTGCTGTCTAGATTTGCCATAGCTTTCCTCCCCAGGAGCAAGCGTCTTTTAATTTCTTGGCTGCAGTCCCTATCTGTGGTGATCTTGGAACTTCTTATGTAGTAAATCACTAATAACTAATCAGTATTCAAAGCAGGCTACCTGGTTTCATCTAAGCGCACCCTCTTATCCAATATTTAAGGGGCTGCCACAAAGAAGAGGGAGTCAACCTATTTTCCAAATTACCAGAAGGCAGGACAAGAAGAACTGGGAGCTAAAACATATAAAGAACGGTTGCAGGAATTGGGTACGTCTAATCTAGGGAACAGAAGGACGAGGGGGGACATGATAGCTATCTTCCAATGTTTGAGGGGCTGCCCCAAAGAAGAGGGAGTCAAGCTATTCTCCAAAGCACCTGAAGGCAAGACAAGAAGCAACGGATGGAAAGTAATCAAGGAGAGAAGCAACCTGGAATTAAGGAGAAACTTCTTAACAGTGAGGACAATTAACCAGTGGAACAACCTGCCTCCAGAAGCGGTGAATGCTCCAACACTGGAAGTCTTTAAGAAGAGACTGGACAGCCATTTGTCTGAAATGGTGTAGGGTTTCCTGCCTGAGCAGGGGGTTGGACTCGACCTCCAAGGTCCTTTCCAACTTTATTATTCTGTATTCTGTATATGAAGAACGGTTGCTGGAATTGGGTATGTCTAGTTTAATGAAGAGAAGGACGAGGGGGGACAGGATAGCAGCCTTCCAGTATCTCGGGGGCTGCCCCAAAGAAGAGGGAGTCCAGCTATTCTCTAAAGCACCTGGGGGCAGGACAGGAAGCAATGGATGGAAAGTAATCAAGGAGAGAAGCAACCTGGAACTAAGGAGAAACTTCCTGACAGTGAGAACAATTGACCAGTGGAACGACCTGCCACCAGAAGTTGTGGGTGCTCCATCACTGGAGGCTTTTCAAAAGAGATTGGACAGCCATTTGTCCAAAATAGTGTAAGGTCTCCTGCTTGAGCAGGGGGATAAGACTATTAGTTTTCCAAGGATCCTTCCAAGTGTGTTATTCTGTTACCGGATATAGATCTTAAGAAATGGTTTGGCAAGTGTAAAACTACCATACAGGTGTCTTAGGTCATAAGCTATGCTTTGCTGTCATTGCACAGCATGACAAAAAAATTGACTAAATGTCAACTTGGAGAGGGATAATTAGTCTTGTTAACTCAGGAACAAAAGCCTTGCTGTTTTCAAGGACTTTTATTTTATTTTTATTTTTTAAAAAAGAAAAGCTTTATGGATATGCCCTATGTGACGTTCTTGCAAGTTGCATAACTCTTTGCAAGAGTTAATAGCAGGGGGGGCTCTTTATCTGCTTCTCTTCCACTCACTACAGACTCTGGAAAGATCTCATGGTCAATGTCCACTTTGTGCCACTAAGTTCATCTGGCACCTTCTCAAGAAAGGGAAGTCGTACTTCGTGTCCCTTTTGTTGGGCTGTGTGAGCAATTCTTTTTTTTCAGAACGTCCCGTCCATCTCCCACAAAAAAAGATTTTTCTTTCTAGTTTTTCTTTTGCCCTTGTCTCCCTCCCTCTCTCTACCCTCCCTCCCCACCCTTCTCTCTCTCATTTCAAACTTCCATTCTTTAAGGAGCTTGAAAAAAACACACACACACAAACAAACCCAGTTACCTAAGACATCCAGGCCAAATGAGCAGATGTTGATAATTACGGGTTTGGACTCCACTCGATTCATTTCTGTGGTGAGCAGAACGCTTGTTTATATCTAAGCTTAAGAGCCGAAATGTAGACTAGTCCTAATCGTGGTTTTTTTTTTTAGAGTCGCTGGGTGAACATCGGGGTGAAAAATGAGGAATTTTCTTGTACCGCTGGAGCTTGGTGACCGGGCAAATGACAATGGTGGAGGAAACCAAGAGGTCCAAAGTTCAAGTGACCTGCTTCCAACAGTGGTGATGTTCACCTCAACCCTCTTGAAATGAAGCCAATAGGAGTGATTTGCAGAGCAAAAAGATGAAGTCAGTTCAGTTAAAGATTTCTTTTGTGATTGGACTCAGTCCTTTTTTTTCCTTCCTTCCTCCTCCTTTCTTTTCTTCTTCTCTTTCCTTCCTCTTCCTCCTCCTTCTCCACTTTTCTTCCTTTCTCCCTCCCTCTCCTCCTTTCTTCTCTTCTTCCTTCTCTTCTTCCTTTCTTCTTCTTCTTCTTCTTCTTCTTCTTCTTCTTCTTCTTCTTCTTCTTCTTCTTCTTCTTCTTCTTCTTCTTCTTCTTCTTCTTCTTCTTCTTCTTCTTCTTCTCCTTCTCCTTCTTCTTCCTCCTCCTCTTTTCTTCCCTTCTCCTCCCCTCCTCCTCCCTCCTCCTCCTCCTCCTCCTCCTCCTCCTCCTCCTCCTCCTCCTCCTCCTCCTCCTCCCCTCCTCCTCCTTCTTCTTCTTCTTCTTCTTCTTCTTCTTCTTCTTCTTCTTCTTCTTCTTCTTCTTCTTCTTCTTCTTCTTCTTCTTCTTCCTTTCTCCCTCCTTCCTTTCCTCCCTCCCTCTCTCCTCCTCCTCCTCTCTTCCCTTCTCCCTCCCTCCGCTTCCTTCTCCTTCTATTTATATTTAGAAGCCAGAACGGCAAATCTGACATGGTCAGAAGTCCCCAACTTACTTTTCTGACAGCAAGAAGGATTTTCAAGGATGGGAACCGAAGCAGAAGATACCACCAACATTTGTGACCAAATGGTCAACTGTGTTAGGCTTTTGGAAGAGAGTATTGAGAACATTTTAAGGGCAGAAGCAGAAGACGTTTGCTTCAGAGACACCACCCCAGGTTCCCATTTCCATCTATATTATTGTTTTTAAATCACAACAGCCACAAAACCCAAGCCATGGAGTTGGGTTTGTGGCTCTCGATTGTCCATCTCTTCAAAAGAGCACCAGTCATGCAGAAAGAAGAAGAGCAGAACATCAGCTGAGTGATGGAAGAAGTTCAAGGATGTTGTGAAGGCAACGGCCTAAACATTAGAAAATAACGACAAGTCTGTGGATGGAGCAATGTGGGACATTTCAGCTGAGGGGAGTTTCCTAAAGTGGGGAAAAAATGTAAAAATTATGTAACTTAACAATTTAGACAGGGAGTATGTGTCAGCCTCCCTAATGACAGGATTTTAGATGGCAAACAGATTGAAATAGTTCTCTTGAGCTGGGAAAGGACAGCCTTTCCGTAAATCCTCTCTAAATAAAGTGGGTTCCAAAATAACTGAATAACAAGAGTTGGAAGGGACCTTGGAGATCTTCTAGTCCAACTCCTGCTCAAGCAGGAAACACTATACAGAGGGAGGCAACCTTGGCCCTTTTATGACTTGTGGACTTCAACTCCCAGGATTCCTGAGCCAGTATGGCTCAGCTTGGAAACCTCTCCCTTTCCCCTCAGTGTGGCTGGCTCAGGAATTCTGGGAGTTAAAGTCCACAAGTCATAAAAGAGCCAAGGTGGCCTACCCCTGTTCTAGATCCTTGTTTCACAGCCTTTCATGGTACAGTGACTAGTGGACTTCAACTCCCAGAATTCCTGAGCCAGCATGGGGGAACTATGGCCCCCTCATGACTCGTGGACTTCAACTCCCAGAATTCCTGAGCCAGCATGGGGGAACTGTGGCCCCCCTCGTGGACTTCAACTCCCAGAATTCCTGAGCCAGCATGGGAGAACTATGGCCCCCCTCATGACTCGTGGACTTCAACT